>OMLB01034871.1:0-11813 GCA_900302555.1 Myripristis jacobus | reverse complement strand
ACCTTCCACTCTCTCTCTACCACCCCATTCCATCCCATCCACCCCGCACAAATATACCCTAACATATATGACCAGATACACCAGCGCACACACACACACACACACACTTGTCCAGCCCTATTGTTTATATCACCCCTTCCCCCCTCATGAACCTGCCCAAACAACCAAGTCTTCGGTGTTGCTTAGCATCCAAGAGCACAATCTTGCCTCTGTGGGCAAATGTGAAAAAAAAAAAAAAAAAAGCTGTCTAATGTTTTATCAAACCCCCTCGACCCCGACTGCAAGCATAATCAGAGTTGATGTATGTTCATTTTCCTTCAAGGCCTCTGCTGTATGTGTGTATACGGCTGTATTCTGGTGCTCTGTGTGTGTGAGATAGAGTGCTACAATGTGCATCAGACACATGGGCTTGCACATAGAGAGAACTTAATTAAAGAAAACAGCGCTGTCAGAAGCATTAGGCAGGGGTACACACTTAAGGGCATATGGTTTTAGTACTATACCATCGGGTTGGAGAAAAGCACACAAACATACCTCAAAGCTCCTAGCCATGCTAATGAAATCACTCTCTTTCCATCCCACTGATAGCAAACACAAATGTTTACAGACATCACACAGTCTGTCTGTACTCCTGCTCTGTACTGGGCTGCATTGTGAGTGGTAGAGCACAAACTGTGGTGCTATGTGTTTGTCTGAATAAAGACACTGTTCACAATAGGCACGAGGCAACTGGTAACTACAGGAAGACACTTACACTTTATTCACTTTTTGCTCCACTGATAGTCGTTCTCTATGATTTTACTGCATTTGAAAAATTTTATACAGCTTTTAAACATGTAGTTGAGGCTTGAATGAACAAAATATTACTTCACAACGGTCTGAGTTGAAAAGCAACTGTAGATGTGTACATGCGGTGTGTGGAATGATTTTATTTTGCTTTTTGCTTTTTAAGTAACTCATATTGTGCAGGAATGCAATAGAAAAGGGAAAATTCTATTGTCAATTTTTCTGTTGATATAGCTATATTTTATTAAATCACAATTTTAGCCATTTTTATTGTATTTGGATTTTTGCAAAATTGCTCAAATGGATCAATAAACATGTTTTACATCTGGGCTTATGGCACAATTTCTGCAATGTGTAAGGGCTAAGGAACATGCAAGGATTGAAGACGCTTGCTTTGAGGAAGTGGCTGACCATGATATTGTTTGTAGCAGTAAAATTCTTATTTTAACAGTGAAACAGTGAACACAAACTTTCTATCGGTTTATCGTTCTACATATTATTTTATATTTTTGCTTAGTATACTGATTTTATGACCAGTCTAATTTATGATACGCACTACTGAGTTATATTAATGTGTTCTTGTACTGAGATGCCTGTGGTGTAATTGACACAGGTTTATGTATTAATCAAAGTTCACAGCTGGGTATGGAATAAAATTATCATACCAGGATAGCAATGAACATCAGCTCTGCAATGTGTCTATTTGCCATCAAACGTGAATTAATCTGTATCCAAATACCTGAACAGTTAGCATTCAACACACACAATAACAAAAATATTATTTCAATTTTCTTGCAACAGCACTAACATGTGAAGTGTTAACACCATCTTACTGCCATACAAGCATGCTTCAATATTATCATTTTGGTAATTTAACAACTTACGGTGTGTTTTCATCAAAGCCAAAAAGTACAAGCATGAGCAAAATTATCCTTATTATTGTGAACGATAAAGGTAATGTCTGCTGATTTTAGTACAGAAATCAACCACTGCTTGTTGGACACTTATGAAAACAGAACCATTTGGAGAAAAAATAGTCTACCAACAAATCTGTCTTAATGCATGGTACAGATGCAGCCTGCATGTCAAATGACGTATTGCCACCATGCCAACTAAAAACCAATGAAGATAATAAGCCGAAACAATAAAACATATATTTCATCAGCTCGACACTGCAGGCCTACAGGGAAACTGGCCACCCATCCATCCGTGCAAAAAGGCAACTATCTCATCTGTGGCAATTAGGCTACGTGGAGACTGATGGAACGCAGGGCCCAAGTCCTCACATCATCAGTAGCATTTGTCACATCTCATCTCTGCTGCCCTGACTGTCTTGTGGGGCTTCAGACAAGTCATGTGTCATCAGAGGGCCAATTTAAGATGCCATGGGTGACCCGCTGTTGTGGCATAAAGTTAAACTGTAAGAGAAAGACTGGGGTTGAACAGTTTGTCACTCACCGACTGGCATAAATAGATTGGCTTATGTAGTCTGATCTGGTGTATTTTAAATCATAGCTCACGTTATGTAAAACAAGCACACAAAGGCCACAGCAATCAAGCAGAAGATGTGTTTGTGGCAGAAGAACCCGTGGGACTGGAATTAATGACTTACTTTCATTTATGATGCTTAAAATGATTCATATGCTAGAGTAGCCTACATGCCTATCAATCAGTACCCAAAATTTTGTAGACTGCCTAAAATTTTTAAATAAATAACTAAATGGCTAAGTAAATAAATAAAGTAGACTGACATATTGGAGAAACATCCTAAGTATATATATATATATAAAGGCATAATCTGATTCAATTGTATAAGTAATGTTGGAAAATAGCTTCCAAATGCAGTTGCATAACAACCCAGTGTCAGATTTCAGACTACACATAAGGATCTACTGCTTTCAAAGAAAAATCGTCAATTAATTTTCTCTGAGGAAAACTGAGGTCAAATACATGGTTTATCTATCAAAATGCAAACATAAAGACCCACACAATACTTCAGTGTCAGTGTTTCAAGCAAGCCCACCTGACCAGACCAAGATAGATCCTGGTCAGGATAAAGACCAAGGAGTGTCAAGGCCAATGCCAGTGACACATCTGGTGGAACAATTAAGAATATATTATAACTGCCTTTACTGAACTGCACTGACAGCTGAAAGAAGAAACGCCTACAGTAGCAGCAACAGACAAAAGAGATCATTTGTTTTACTCAAGAATTCAGAAAGAAGTCCATGCTTGACATCAGAAAAAATCCTGTCCATCATCCGACACCAACAGAAAAATGAAACCACGAGTTTTTGGTTCTCAAGATCTGCATTGGCGACTCCCTAACCTGCAAAACAAATTGGCCCTGTAATGTTCATTGCATTAATTCGAGGAGGGAGACAGGAGCTGGAATCGTGTTAATAGCTGTCCAGGGAAGAAGAGTCCGCCAACGAAGCCTGCAATCACCCAAATACCCAGAGACAGGTCCTGGGTGCCCGGGGCGGCTCTTGCGCCCTTCCCTTCAGCGCCACCGACCCCACTGCGTGCCAAACGGGCCCCACAAGCCCCACTGCGCTCGTTTCAACCTATCTCTTCATGTCAAAGGCTTCTCATGCAAGGACAGAGACCAGGGTACTCAGGAAGTTACACGGTCATTTTGGAAAGCCTCTGTGGGTGTTGGAGGTTAAGTGATCTGGAAATCCTTTAACCAGGGTCATAAGAAGCGATTCCCATCTTTTAAATCATGCATCCACATACTTTCGATTTTGCAGTTAGCCAAAGAGGAGTTGTGGTTTACTGTTCAGGTTAGTGTTTTTTAAGTTATGTTTTTCCATAACATTTTTTTTTCGTTATATGTCAAATGAAATGAAACGCTTATAGTTTCTTTTCACTGGGTCATAAATTATCTCATAAAACATATAACACAATCATGAACAAAAAGAAATTTGAAATTAGGCCTATATTTTTAAAATATTAGAATTTTTCAGAAATTATATAAATTGTCATCAGTTAGAGTTGTCGTTTTAGTTGCTCCTTTTTGCATGGTATAATATGTGGACTTCATGTGAGAGTACTGTGAATATAAAGCTGTGTGGTTGTTGAAATGATACAAACCAGGTCCAAGCATAGATATGTGTTTTAATTATAAAGACATATAAACAATATATGAAATTCATGTTGCAACACAACCAAAATGCTTCTTCAGTGTATAGGCTGCAGTTATGTAACCATTATAATAGCCGGACTTGGAGCAAGTATTTTTCCACAGTTGTACAATACAATCATGTGAGGTGTGCAAGAACAAAAAAACAAACTTGTCGATACACCTTTCAAAAATATATCAGCCAACATCACATTTGATTTTTCCCACATAGCATCAGTACAGTCAGGGGAAATCCTTTCATAATTGCTGCATCTATAAATCGAGATTAGATCGCATTTCTTGGCATTTCAAGTTAACGTGTTGTTGTTGAATGTTGCATAGTTTACAAATAAGACATGATAACATTCTAAACCTTTCTAAAATTTACTCAGCAAATATCAAACTCAGAATTTGGACATGGCCTTTAGTGTCTCTTGAAAAAAGTGAGCGAGAAACTGACAGTGGTTACACAATGTTTTTGACTTTACTTGATTCCAAAACTAATACTGCCGCAAGGAGGCCTAAACAGTTTATTTTCTATGTTGCGTTTGGATGAAACATTGCAGTAGTTATTTAAACATAGCTTAAAATTACGCATTAAAAATATTTTTTTTCCACAGAGAATGTTTTAAAATAACTAGAGTGGGAGAGAGAGACCGACATAGATGCAGTAGGTAAAAGTTCAGGTAGGAGAATTAGACCAAATCAAGGCTTGTCGTTACAGTGTTTGAAGAGACTCGACGGTGTCCCGGAATAAGTAGTGCACTTTTCGGCACAGGTTGCGAGTGCAGAACCCGAGAAAGGGTAGACGGCAGCCTGTCCAAAGGGCGCCAGGGCGGTGGGGATTGGTGAAGTTATGGTCTGTCCCTGGTTCAGATACGCCACCAGCCGCCTCATCTCCTCCAGAGCCTGAGCCTGCATGAGGATATAGTTCTTGGCCAGGAGGAGAGTGGCTATTTTGGAGAGTTTTCTCACCGAGGGGCTGTGGGCGTAGGGAATAACGGAGCGCAGGCCGTCCAGAGCATCGTTCAGGTCGTGCATCCTCCTCCTCTCCCGGGCGTTGATGCTGAGCCGCAGGGACCGCTGCTCCTTGGGCTTCTTGGCCAAGGGCCCCCCAGGCTTGTCGTCCACAAACGCCGAACCCCTCTTCCGGGACTCCAGTGTGTCAAAGCCGTCCTCGTCGTCGCTCGTTTGCTCCCCGCCGCTCTCGTTCGACTTCGCGGTCTGCCCGGAGAGGAAGTCGGCCGCCGGTGTGAGGGGGTACCGGCCGGGACTTCCAGCACCATGGCCAGCGCCAAACCCGAAGGCTGACTGGCCGTAGCGCTGCGTCAGGTCGAGGAGCGTGTCGCTGCTGATGGACTTCAGCAGGTTCTCGTCTCCGACATTCATTTTCTCTTCCACAAACAATTTCGCCCTGGCAAACTCTACTCGCCCCTTTCTTTTATTTACTTTTTGGTTTGTTTTTGAAGAATGTAGGCTGTACTCACGTAGTTCTCTGCAAGAGTTCCTCTTTGCCCTCACTCCTTTCCTCTTTTCAACGCAGTGACTCTTCAAGAAGGAGGCTGTGAATCTGAATCTGAGCCTCTCTACATGTATTCACCTCCTCTGTACACAGCGCTCCCCCCTTGCGCGCATAGCCCACGTTCAACAACACTTCTCTAATTGTGTTCGCTGAGACTGGAGCGCTCGTGTCCCCCCGTTGGTTCCTCGCGCTCGTCTTGTTGCCCTCCCTCGCCTTGGGCAGATTGTGACTCGCTCTCAATCCTACTCGCGAGTTAGTAGGAGCACGAGGCCCGCCGGGATTATCTACCCGTCCAATCAGGGGGGCGTTTTAATTAACTCGGGTAGAGCGCTGGTCTGCTCCCAATTTCAATCACAATCCTGGTAATTGCAACACAAACTGACGTACAGCCTAGCCGTTCCGATTATTGTATTTGACTGTCTAGATTTTATATTAAGACCTGTTTGACAGAACACTAAGTCACTTCCTCGAATGCCCATCAAAAAAACAAAAAAAACAAACTTGAAATGTTTTAATTTTTCCTGAATATTTAATCTGTTATTTAATATTCATGAATATCTAACTTTTTGAACAAACACATTCCACATTTTGTCAGCAATATTTGAGTTCTGTAAACCTTGAAGAAAACAGTGCTAGAGGTCAGGTAGGACGGACACAGTATGCACCTGCTTAAAAGTTGCTGTGCGTTTATTAGCTGTTTACAACATATGGCAAGCAAAACGAGTGATCAGGTAAGGTTCGGTGTTTTGCTGAAAGATATTGCACAGGACACGCTGGCTGTTTGGCATGTGGGTGTTTGAGCCTGGGACCTTCCGGTTACAGGACGGTCTCTCCAAAACGCCAAGTCACCTCGCCCCGCCTGACACAATAGGAGATTGATCTTTTTTCTTGGGAATCAGTGTTTTCAAAGTGATAACACTGTGTGCAATATCACTGACGGGGAGTCTGAGGTCACCTCAGAGCCAGAGACAGACAGAGAGAGAGGGAGAGAAATAAAAAGAGAGTGACAGACAGAGAGGGAGACACCCTGTGAGGTACAGAGTTGTGTAGCAGGCCCTGGACGGAGCCCAGAAACAGGGCTTAGTGAAGGAAGGGCTCCATGGCGCGGTTCACTTTGCACATTAGCAGTGTCAGCATTGGCACCAAATGCTCAGGGACAGTTTAGAGTCAATCAACTTTGCAGGTAGCGGGTTCAGCATCTTAGATTGGATTGTCATTGATAGTCACGCAGGTGAAAGACTAATAACCTTTATTTGTAAAAACAAAACAAACAAACAAACAAAAAAACCCTCTGTGTTATAAGTGTAACCCTTAAGAAAAATAGTTATAGTCACTACCCCAGTACTGACTTCCTCCTGGTCTGTAACTATAGTCTTATTGTAATAAGTTTTAGATGGATATTAGTCTATACAAAATGGGCTATTACAACATAATTTCATGTAGGCCTTGGCCTGTAACATTACTGTGATACCGTAGGAAATTTAAAAAAGTGAAATGAAGTTGCTTGAAACTCATAATTGAGTCGAGACACATGGTAAATCCCAATAGGAATATTATAAGATTATTGTAGTGATTGTTCGGGAAGTTATTACTTGCTTCTAATGATTAGCCTACCAGCCTAATGACACTAATGTGAATAACACACTCATTCCAAGTTACACGTTTTCTCCTAAGTGAAAGGTTTGCCTGAAGACTCCTTCAACCCCATTTTAGAAACAGGTGTCCTGAATGTTACCGGGTGTCAGCATGAAAATTAAAAGTGAATGTAAGGCTGCCACTCCGTGTCCAGTATGGTTCATTACACCATGAAGTCAAAGAGATTTCAAGAATGACCCCCTTCTTTAGTCCAGAGCAGCTTTCCTTCAACCTATGTTGTGTCCCTGCTTTCATTCACATTTATTACACACTTGTCATTCAATATAATCAGGAGACACAGAAAACATTTTGTACATTTATAATGTGGTAGGGAATTTGTTACAAAAAAAGTGTAATAGTGCCACCTTGTGGAGGATGCAGGCACCAGTAAGGGTAAAAAGGTAATAAAGATATAATTCACATCCTATGGTTCCACATGCATTTCCATAGGGACGTTTTTATTAGATCTGCACGTGTGTATGGTGACAATTTGATAAATGCTGTCAAGTCCAGTAAAACAACCAAATAAACAAAACACGAAGAAGAAGAAGAAGAAGAAGAAGAAGAATATAAAGGAAAACATAAAATAAAAACAGTATAATAGCTAATAAAATATAATTAAATTGTTTAAAAATATATGATTTAATTAAGTATCTTAATCATCAGTATATAAGTGTTAGATTGTTATGCCTTGGTACAATTACTGTAAACAAATGAAACCGTGTTATCCTCTAAATTAGTATCCTCTCTCCCAGGCCAGTGGTATTGTTGGTGTAACTGTTTCTTTCAGAAGTGCAACCACATTTCCCATAATCCCTGTTGCTTTCTGTTACAAAGCAGATGCCGTTGCTACATGAGGGTCTGAGCATTCCAGTGGGTCTCCTGCAAAATGAAGATTAGCCACACTTCACCTTTGTTTCATTCATTAGAAATTAACCCAGTGAGAGAATGTGTGATGTTCTGAATTGTTATTATTCTGATGAGAGCGTTTGCTTTGTCCACTGTCAGTATAGTCATTTCAGATGGGGGTCTGTGGGACAAAACCTTTATGTAGTGTTATCCAATGGGGGTCTGTGGTCCAGAGCGTACTGCATGTATTCTGGGGCTCTTGACATGAAGTGTGGAACTTCTTCTGCAATCTGTTACAAGCACAAATGGAGATCCATTCATCTTTAAACAGGGTCAAATTAGGAGACTTTGCCTGCAACAGGGTGGAGGTGGGGGGCATCTTTACTGCCCTATAAAATCAAAGAGCAATAACTGCATGAGAAGTACAACTAACAGTCATTACTGCAACATTAATTTCCTGTTCCAACAAAAGGACTGAGGTAGCAGAGCACTTTTGCAATCACAGTAATCACTGACCACATTATTTTTTTTGCTCACTTTTTTTCATATTTGCATTTAAAACACAAAACAGTTCAAGAATGGTTTTGAGGGCACAAGAGAGAGAAATAAAACGTTGGCCAGCAGATGGCGCAAAAGCTCCTGACTTGAGAAAACTACATATTGTACAACATAGTCCATATCAGTGCATTAAATAGTATGTCACTTTTGATTGCAAGTATTCTGGACTGTTGGTTCAATTAGTTGTTTATGTTCATCCTGTCCAGTGTGCAGTTTGATTTCCATATTAGTCATTAGTCATAATTTCATTATATGATGATTAAAATAAAATGTGAAAGGTAGAATGTGGGGAAAGACAGATTCTATCTCTGTGCTGTCTAGGTGTCAGTTTAAATTACTGTTAAGCTATGTAAATAGAGTCGGAAAAATATTCGGTTCGCACAGTTTTGGTTATAATTTAGTCTTTCAGTCCACTGTGACCGCATCCTCTAGTGTTCAACCAACAACACTACATAGAGTCATCATCTTTTTTTCCACAAGGACTGTGCTCTAAAAGCTTCTGATACACACAGCCTGGAAGAAAGGGAGAAGTGTCAACACACCAACCAATAATACATAATGCTTTCAGAGCCTGTGCAGCAGCTCCACGTCGCCATGGTAACTGCAGGCTCAGCCGCCATACAATGGTGGCATACCATTTGGCATTGGTTGTGTGCGTGTGTGTGTGTTTGTTTGCGTGTGTGTGTGTGTGTGTGTGTGTGTTGCAGGCCACAGTGAGAATCTGGCTATGCTGCAGTGACAGTGTGTGACCACCACGAGGCAGAAAAGTCTTTCCTATCACGTTTAATTCGGTGGAGCTGTCATACTTGCATGCATGCATGCACACACACAAATGCCTGTATAGACGCATGCACATCAGGCATACGAATTGCAAGCACACACATGTGCAGACTCACACACATGAACACACAGACAGCAGATACATACACTGTGTCATCCTGCTTACACGGGCTTTTACTGAGCTGTATGCTCCTATATGGCTGCAGTGGGATGTGCATATATATTATATTACAGTATATGTTTTTGTGTGTGTTAAATGATCTGTATTCAAAGCAAAACTAGGCCTTGGTTAGTGCTGTAAGCTCCACACATGAAGGTTTTCTCTCTCCAAGCTGTCTCTCCTATCCCAATTTTCAGCTGCTCTCTCTCTCGCTATCTTGCTCTCTCACAGCCCCTCTCTCACACACTCATCCTCTCTCTTTCTCACACACACACACATACACACACACACACACACACACACACACACACACACAGTCGCACACATCAAAGTGCTGCTCTGAGTAAAGATGGAGCAGGCTCCTTTGATCTCTCCCTGCCGACTCTGATTAATGTGTGGATTTACAGTGCAGACCTACAGGGACCTGGCAGCCATGACACCCTTCTGCTGCACTGGAATCTCACTCTAACCCTACAGCCAATCAGAGCCCTGGTTTTTATTCATCGCTCCAATCATGATGCTTGCTGAAGAAACACTCACAAAAGAACAAAACAATCCCAGGCGTCACATTCATCCAACCTTCAACATCCAACCCAAAGTCTCCAAAATCCCACCACTGTCACTAGTAACAGAATAGCATACACCTGCATTGTCCAATCAGGGAGATTTCACTTTAAAGTCTGCTGTCCAAAGCCTCTCCCCAATCCTGAGACTTTGCTTCATCTTAGACAAAAGAGACAGAGAAGTTACATGAGCGGATTGTGGATTGGCGTGGTGAATGTTTCATTCAGCCAGTTCTGGCAGTGGATTGCGCTGGTGGGTGTAGTGTTGGTGTTTGGTGGGAGGTTTGCTGACGACGACAGAGCAAGTGTTGGAGAAATTTAGCATCCAGCATCAAAGAAAGTGTTTGCGCGGCACACATTGCACATTGTACTTTGCGCATTGCACATTGCACCCACGTTTCATCACAAACCCAGCCAACATAAGTCAACAAAGTACCCACTCTTTACTCTGTCTTCGCTCCTTTTACCCCAACTCTCTCTCTCTCTCTCTCTCTCTCCTTCTCTCTCTCTCTTTCTCCCCCCTGTCTCCCTTTAGTCTCCCTTCACTGCAGTGCAATGCAGATTTTTCACTGGGTGGGGGTATGGTGGAGATGGGCGGGGTCCCATGAATAATTGTTGAAGATATTTTTACTCTGACCCACTTTGGAGTCCCATTCGCACCCCTTAAAGGTGCCGCAGCCCTGCTCGGTCTTCATGCAATGTTCACAAGAGTGCTACAAACACAAGAACAGACTCAAAAGTGAGCCGTGCGGTCTAAAGCGGTGAGGTGAATCTCCTCGGCACTCGAGGGTCCTCTGTTTGTATCGGTCTCTTGTCGGGAGACCTGGTGCGCTGCATTGGTCGTTGGTGTAGGTCTGATGGGCAATTTTGTTGTTGACCAGGGAAGCAGCCAACTACTTGGTTTACTTCTCTGGAGGGAGAAAAGCATCATTCAAACAGAAAAAATCTGAACACTCACACACACACACACGGCCAAGAGAGGAAATCTATGGTCAGAGGTGATAAATTCCATTGATTTGGCTCTGTAAGAAAGCAAGGACAGCTCATGATAACAAATGGTTAATTTACCAACACTGCTCGGCGCAGACACTCAATGCCATCCTGGTGAACGCTAATCTAAAAAGTACAAAGCAAGCTATCAGAGATCAGGTTTGAACATTTTCCATGACTTTGGATTTCTAAATTTCTCTTTGTTGCCAATCTGATTTCAGGCTTTTGAATTTTGTATGTGGCGCCGTGCTACAATCTCATTGCGGCCAATTCTTTCTCTGGTCTCTCTCTGGGCAATCGCTGCTGACTTCTTTTTCTTCTTCCTTTTGTTATTCTTTTTTTTCTTCTCCCTTTTAATGACTTAATGACACTTGTTTTCTGTTAGGGCTTTGGAGATAGATAACTCAGTAACAGATAGATAACACACACACAAAAAAAAAATGACACGTTATGGGTGCAAAACTGATGACCTGATGTGTTTGCTTTGTGTGAATGAGCCCAGATTTGTCAGGTTCTTGTTGACTTCCATCTCACTTCATTCCTTATCTTGCCTTGCTTAACCTTTTCCCCCCATCACTTCTATATTTTCCTCCTTTTGTCTCTCTCTCTCTCTGCAATAGTTTCTCCCTCTGCCTCCATCTCCCATTACCTCCCCCTCCCTCTCCTTCACCCACCCCCTTCCACATATCTCACAATGTGAAAAGTCACCCAGAGTTTTCCTTCTAGGGTTTTTGCGGACAGGAAGTCCATATTTAATGAAGTGACTCTCTTGTTAAAATGCTTTTAAGTGCTCCTGTGCAGGGGCTTCGGGGCTGGATGGGAGGGGAGGCGAGGGGGGTGAGGGAG
>OMLB01034869.1:0-12167 GCA_900302555.1 Myripristis jacobus | reverse complement strand
ATTTGTAAAAGCAGGGAGACCTGCACACTTGCTGCAACATGGCAGACTTCCTCAGCTGTTTCAGTCAGAGGTCTTCATCACGCAGACATGAACAAATTCAATCAACAAAACAGGCGGCCTGTCAAACCGCTGATGAAAAGGCTGATCATTTGCATTGCTATGCGTCATATTTGTGTTTTGCAAGTTGCAGCAGAGTGCAGGACTACCTCCTTTCTACATTTGGTCTGGGTTTGTTCCTACACACCTGCACTCGAGCTTAACAATTCATCAAAACATTATTGAAATCACAATGTGGCCAACTGTAATATCCAAGATGCAATTTGTGGATAAAGCTGAAATGTCTGACTAAATAGCATTATAAGTGAATTATGAGGCCCTGGCCTATAAAATTGTACTCTCCAGATGTAAGAGAACACATTTGTTTGGTACAGACCTCAGCAAAAACACTATCATCACTTTAATAGCTTTTTCAGTGAATATTAAAATAGAAAACGTATCACTCCTACTAATAACTTGACTGCAAGATGATTTTTTTTCTTCGTATCACTCAGCCCTAACCTGCATAACGACAACTCAGGTGTGCTGAAGTTGTTCATTTGCATTTTGTTATGATATGAAACTGAGAACAGCAAGAGATTCTTGGCAGTTGTGAAGCAATAACCAGCAAGTGTTTGGTGTTTTTACCTGATAAATGACTGAAGCGATTAATCGATTATGAGAATTACAGCTGATTCGTCTTTGTCTATCGACTAATCAATGAATCGACTTATTGTTTGAGCTCTGGTATGTTGAGTTCTTGGCGAAGGCACCGGGCACCGAAACAGACAGAGAGGGAGAGACAAAGAGACCCAGCCAGGCAGTAGGTGGTAGACTTAAGCATGGAATTTACTGGAGATAAATTCGGATAAACAGCCGCTGGCCCAACATACTACGGAGGAGGAAAGATTTGGAGCAAAAAGACTGCGAGAGAGGGATGAGAGAAAAGGCAAGAAGTGAGAAAGGCTGAAAAAAAAAATCGAGGTATGATTGCATTGCTGCAGTCTCTGTGACTCACACCCAGAGGATTACCCTATCCCCATTGTATTATCTCTCTCTCTGTCTCTCTTCTTCCTCCATTTCGTCTCCCTTTACTCCCTTTTTATATTTCACTCTTTGAATATCCCCTGCCAATCTGTCTCGCTCTTTCTTTTTCCCTTTCTTTTTTTTGTGCTCTGTTCATCTCTCCCTGCACAAATACTGTCCCAATTACTTCCTCCGCAGAGAGCTCTGCAAAGTCTTGATTGCATCTGTTCATTTTGGGTGTAATTGATGCCGCTAAGCAACCCGTTGTCTCTCTGGGGGCGGCGGGAGGTGGTGGAGTCAGGCTGGGTGTGTAAAGGAACTGGAAGTTGAGGGGCAATCATTGTTGAGCGAGACCAAAGATGCTATACTGCACAAAGATGACATGCACATGACAGCTGCGTGTGTGCAGTAGCTTTTGACCAATATGATTTTCTCAGTGTAGCAGTGAGTTTTACACTTAAGCTGCTGATAGTTATTTCATGTCATTAATGTTCACCATTTCCGTGGCAAAATAGGACAAAAACACCCACACACGGAAAAATAAAGGTGCTAACGGAACCAAAAATGGTTCTTTGGAGTGAATCCCCGTAGGTGCCTCAAAGAACCAACAAAAATGGTTCCTTCAGTGACCAGAAGCTTTTTTTAAATGGTTCTTTAGAAATTTTTCAGACTAAATGTTTCTTTGAGCGTTTTAAATCAACAACACGTTGTTGGCCATTTTTCGGCGTTCCTTGTTCCTTCATTGGGTTCCAGACGAGGTGTTAAAAATGTCAGCTGTGGCGCTGTGGCATTTCTCACTGCTTTCTGATGGTTGACATGAATCCATTCACTGAGAAGATGATCTGCAGATTAACTGATAGCGAAAATAATTGTTAGCTGCAGTCCTAATTTCATGCTACTGCCACCAAAAAACTCAATAATAATAATAATAATAATGAAGAACCTGTAGTTGTTGAAGGAACCACATACAGTGCGCTACATCCTGTAGTTATAATACAGGAGCAAGACTGCTCTCTATCAGATTCCAACCACCAGGGGGCAAATAAGTTGCCAATGTCAGGGGTACAAAAGCTACACCTGAGAGGCCCCAGTGACAAGCTGCTGGACCCCTAACGGTTCAGCTATGTGCTTTATTTTCTGAGAGTGTACCAAGGCTTTGATTGGTTACCGGTGGATGATGTAACAGACCGGTGAACCTATGTGGCCTGCGTCTATCCTGATTTCTGTTGCAGCGGTTAGACCACCATGGAGTAAAACAATGCTCCATGATAATATGATTCCATATATCACTGTGGCAGTAGGCCTTTAAAGATCACATGCTTAGCCGGCAAAATCAGCATCAACACGGTCTTGACCCACAGAGCACATACAGTCACACCTGATCTGCTGCGCCCGCCTCCCCAGCATGTGACCCGGTTCCCTTCAGGCTGCAAGTAAAGACCATGTGTCGGAGAACGCCACAGCCCAAACACGCTTTGAACAACCAGCTACTCAAGTTTGTCATTTTTTTTTCTTTTAGCACTATTGCTCTGTATGCTTTTGTCTTTATGGTTTTCAGTTATTCTTTTTTCAGTTTGTTTATGTGATGTAGTTGCTATTTTTGCTGTGTCTGTGTTATTTTTGTTAGGTTTGCGTTAAAGTATACATGTATGAATTTCCTCTTGGAAGACAAATGAATTATATCAAAATGTCTCATTAGAATCTGCTGAGAAAAAAAAAATCCAGAAACTGGATTAGTGGCTGAAACGTGGCAGTGATACAGCTGAAAACAAGGAGGAAGTAGAAAAGAAGCAAAAACAGACACAACAAAATGTGCTCAGTAGCAGGTTGTTGTTTCACACACTGCTGGAGCTGGGCTGACCCGCTGCATAGAGGATTGTTTTCTACTACTACTTTTTTTTTTTTTGGCACTGGTCAGGGAGTACTTGGCTGAAAAAATATTTCAAAAGGGAAACATTATTTGAGAAAGGTTTGAGAACCTCTGCCATAGAGAACCAATGCAGTATTGATCAGTCTAACTGTAATGTTTTTGCGTGTGTCCATGCATGATGTGAATACACCAAAACCACAAAGATCCATGACAGACTCTGGCAGCAGACTGATAAACATTCATGACACATAGTATACAGAAGCAAGGAGACAAGCAGCAAGTAAGGCAGATAGTAGACACACTGCAGATTTTAACCTGAAAGCTATGGATGTTTCTTCTAAAAACCTCATGAAAGACGTTATAGCTGGAGCTTATTGTTACATCTCACCCCCAGTTAACACCATTCTTCTTTGTAAAATGAAATACAAATAAAGAATATGTGCAAAATGCAAATTTGTTCATTTATTTCTTTCTTTTTGGGAATGATGTCTCTCTTGAAAGCACGGAGCATTCACTGCGTCATAGGCACCTTGGAGAAATCGCTCTGTTTCCAGCCCTCATACAGCTGAAAATCACTTTCTATTTGACGGCTTCTTTTTCAAATGGAAGTCATTGGTGCTCTTTGACCTGGCCTCTGGTCCCGCTGTCTGCTGAGGGAGATGGCTCTGAACCTGCAGCATTCAAAAGCTGTTCTGAGTGTAGGTGCACCACACAGTATGGTCTTTTATGGCAATTAAATATTTTATATTAAAAAAAAAAAAAAACTGAGTGGATTACAGCATTCTGATCATCACTTGCCCGCTCAAATGCGTCAACATTACGTGTTTGATTCAAACATGGAATAATGAAATAATGGCTATTTGGCTATGCTTTCTTCAAGACATCAATCCAAGCAACAAGGTACTCAAGGTCTAACTCTTTACTTTTGAGTAAATGCAGTGATACGAAATTAGGTTGGCCTGTGAAGTAACTGTTCATGGAAAGGGTTTATTAAACTTCCGAAAATATGAAATCATATCTGGAATGACCCTGCAAAATGTCTTGAGACCACATGTAGACCACATTGATTAGTTTTCTTAATTTTCTTGGTAAACACCTCTCTATGGAGATGCTTGAAAAAAAAGAATAACTAAATAACTGAACACATAAATAGAGTGCACTGCCATTGAGAAAGTGCGATGTGTAAATTATTTAAATCCATATTAGTCATTTTATAATTTGTTATTTCAGGATTTTTTGTTTTTTTGTTCTGGTAAATTTAATTTACCTTGAATATGCAAATTATGTCGATGTCAATCTAACCCTTCGAGGTTGTCTCAAGTTTGTGATTGGCATGTCTATCTACTGCTCGGTGTTATAAAATGATAAGCCATTCATTGGTAATCCATAGGGGTTTGATTGCCATCCCAATAAATGAAATATTCAAGGTCCAAAAAATTAGGCCACACCACAAGGTAAAATATGCTGGAAAAAAAATCTGCGCAAGGAAGAAAATTTCTATCAAAGGATTCATTATTTATTATTTATTTCCCAATTTTTAAGCATTTCATTTATTTGTTGATTGATTTATGTTTAGTCCTCCATACCAAGCTGACATGGAGCATGGATTTATAAAGAAGTCTGGTTCGGCCCACCATGGATGTGGACCTCCATAGTTCTTAGGGTAACTGCAACAGGAGGCATTTCCCAGTTTTCCACAGTTCCTCTCCTGCTGCTGGCCACCGTGACTTAATCATCCCTTCGCTTATGTCAGTGCATCTTGGTTTCCCTGGAGAGCAAAGTGCTGACGGTGTCCCTCACCCCGGACAAAACCAGCTACAGCTGGCCTTGAAATGGCCAGCGCCACGGCCTGTTTGAAGCCAGCTATTGTTGATTAGAAATGTAATCTGTGACCGTTAGGGCAGCCCTGACCACGGGAAGGAAAAAAGCATCAAGACAGCAAGTGAAATGGCACATAGCGCTGCCTCTTCAGTAGCAGTGGCACGGGTCTGACTCGCCTCCCACGGTCCTGGCGGCCATTTTGTGCAGATGGCAAGGCAAGCTGTTGGATTCATGACTTATAAATAATAGAGAGCGGCTCACCACACAGGACAGCACTGTATTACAAAGCTTGTGTACAGTCACTGATTGTGCTTCAATGAATCCTTGATCCTACTATTTTTCTGTAAAGCCTATCAAAGACTAGCTATAAATCTCAAGCACATTATTTAAACATAAACCTGAGAGGAAAATGATATGTGCAGCAAGGAAAAACAACAGCCAAAGAGATGTATTTAACAGAAAGTGACTGCCATTTCCATTGTGTCAAAAACTTACAAAAGCGAAATGTTTCAATGACAAGTGGGAAAAGAATATGAACACAAAAAGGCACAGCCATGATGAACCCACTTTTGTTCAAAATTTTGGAAAAGGAAATACTCCAGCTTCAAAACTAGCACACAAAGTTCCTTTTCAATCCAGCTCGGTGTGTTCATATTGAAGTCTATGGCCACAAAGATGTGTGTATCAAACAAGCAGGAGGCAGTATGTTGTGGATGTTTCATCTTGCAGTCTGGTTAAACTGAAGTCTAATTTCTCATGCATTAGCCTTTTGATTGAAGCTGCTGTTGAGAGATGGTGAGTGAATTCTGTGGAGCTTTTAATTCCAAAATCTTACACCATATGGACAAAAGTATTGGGCCACCTAAAGGAGCTTTTCTGACATCCCATTCTAAATCTATAGGCACTCCACCAAACATGTCACTGCTCCAGAGTCCAGTGGCAGCGTGCTTTACACTGCTCCATCCGACACTTGGTGTTGTGCTTGGTGATGTGAGGCTTGCGTGAGGCCGCTCGGCCATGAAGCTCCCGGCATTCCGTTTCTGTGTTGATGTTGATGCCAGAGGAGGTTTGGAGCTCTGCAGTTACTGAGTCAGCAGAGTGTCAACCACTTTTACACACTATGCGCCTCAGCGCTCGGAGATCCCGCTCTGTAACTTTACATGGTGCTGCCACCTGGTGGCTGAGCTGCTGTGGTTCCTAAAAGCTTCCACTTTGCAATAATCGCACTTCCAGCTGATCGTGGAATATCCAGGAGGGAAGAAACTTCACCAGCTGACTTGTTACTATTACAGCAGAAGGAAAGAACTCAGTGAGCTCTTTAGAACAAGCCATTCTTTCACAAATGTTAGTAAAGGCAGACTGCATGGCTAGCTGCTGGATTTTATACACCTGAATTCAGTGATTAAGAGGTGTGGCCCAATGCCTTTGTCTATGTGGTGCATGTCACTCTTACAAAAAACACCCACTTTCACGAATGGGGAAGGATTCCTACCTGTAACATGATATAGGAGGCAGAATGAGCCTGTTACACTGAGGGATCTTGAATAACAGGATCTACACAGAATAGTCTTTGTTCGATGTTTCTGGGTGCCAAAAATGTGGTACCAAAAATGTAATACCTGGAATGAACCAGACCCATCTGTTATTTAAAAACCTGGTCCTAGACCCCTGCAGAACCCAGAAATGGCATCTAATTATCCTAATTTCAATGCACAAGCTTTCATTTAGTCATATTAACAGCGAATTAATTCAAAATGTGTCACAGTGTCAAGGTGCATGTAGCGTTCACCATTCCTCTGTAATGTTTCTCACACACGCATACACACATAGCGACTCCAGGGACGCTGTGAGAGGAAGAGGTTGAAGGGTTGCAGCAGTCGTGGGATTTGACAGCCATCAGTTCGGCAATTGGGTTCGAGCTCCTCTAAGATAAGAGACTGATTGCAATGGCGTGTGTGTGTGTGTTTTTTTTATCTATTTTTTGTCTGTGTGTGTGTGTATGTGTGTGTGTGGGCCATGAAATGCCAATAGCTGTGGAGTTTTTGCTTTTAGATAGAGGAAGTCGAAGACGAATTCCACGTATTGATGCCAGTGCCCCCACATGTTTATTTATCAATGGCAGGAGGCTAACAGTTAGCATTTGGAGCATCCAGCCAGTATCCAGCACTCAGTAACAATGAGAGGAAGATAGCACCACTACTGTCCTGTGAAGTGAAGTAATATCAAAATTTCCAAAATGGTTGAACTATATCTTTAACACAGCATTTTGGCATTGAGTCAATGTCTGTGTCAGATATCTAATGAGGAATGAATTAATGAATTAATCTTTAGCATCTTCCAAAAGGATAGGCTCTGTGTCTGATCATATGTTTTATTGCTGAGTTTGGAAACTAGAAATCTCTGACCCTGGCCTGGTGTATTATTTTATTATGATATGATCTTCCTATGGGGCAGTAAAAATCGTACTTATTGTACCTTTAAAATAAGCACAATAACATAATAGTTGTGCAAGATCTTTCATATTGTTTTCCAAGATATTGGAACCTGTGGATGTTTCCATGCTTTGTGCACCGCCCCTGTAAATAGGAAGAGGGAAAACATGCATTGATCTACAACATAGTAGATAAGTTCAAAATCTTACTTCTATGTATTTCCTATTTATTCTCCTGGCCTGTGAAGCGGTTTATCTGCCAAGAAAAAAAACAAACAAACAAAAAAAAAAAACAGGTGGCCAGGCTATTTTGATGCCAGGAATGACAAATCAGAGTGGCTCAGCAAATTGCACAAAAATTCAGTTTTGAGGCCTAACACAATGTTTCACCCAGAAAAGAAAAAACCTACCAGTTTCAGAGTTGTTAATGGATTCTTTGTCACAGTTCATAATAATCAAGACAAAAAGGCATTAATTGCTCTGGTGCCTACATCAACATGAATTTTTGATCTCCATCAGGGGTTTTAATGCTGTATTTTGTGTAGCATTGTGAGGCATTACTTAGATATAGAAATCACTGTGTAGAAGAACCTGCTTTGTGGAGCCTTTTATCTGCTCAAAATGCTGTCATGTTATACATTTACTCACCTACTGCAGGAAAATGTTTCATCTGAAAGTGAATTGCCACTGATGTCACTGATGTTGAAAAAGTTTTAAATGGTTTATGTAACTGTCTTGACAGCTGACGTTGAAAAGCAGAATGATCTAATACTACACAATCCATAATGAAGTCTTTTCATATCGGATCACTAACCATCTGAAAGTCTCTGTGTTAGTTAAGACTTAGGGAAGCACAGACAGTGTCGAAATGATTAATTTTATGTGTCTTTCATAACACTCTGCAGGAAAATCAAATTTACAGTGTAGTTGTGATGGAGCTGTGGGCTGGACATGGGTGGGGGGTAAGGGGTCTGGTGGTAGGGGACTTGCTCAGTCAGGTTCACAGGCTGGATGCTGTGTCTTTTCCCCATGACCATGCATTGCTTTAAGAAAAACGTCTAATTTGCAGCTGTTGTCTCTCTGTTCTTACGACGTCATAACACCAAACACTGGATCAGGCACTATTAGAATGAAAAACACAGTCACAGTCAGCAAATTATGTGCAACACTTCAAAAGAAAACACCCCAAGTAAGTCTTAAAGGAAGATTCAACCATAAAACATATTAGTCGTTTCCTTACACCTTACGTTCTTGTTAGTTCTCCAGAATTATGATGACATAATTCTGTGGAAGTACAATCTAAGAGACTTAAAAGGGATGGAGGGGAAGGACAGGTGGGGCAGAAACTCAGAGCTTCTTCCAGTCTAGAATAAAACTTACATCCACAAACAGCACCTCTTAAGCCTCATTTCTCCCCAACCTAAACTCGGACATGGATATTAATACGGATATGAACATGGATGGAGTCTTCTGTCCATACGCTGTGTTCCTTTCGTCTGCATTTGTGCATGTTTTCAGGAAGCTCACGGATATGAACAAAACAGAGCAGCACCACCAGAAACTGTGGGGGCAGCATAGCCAAGAGTTCAAGAGAGACCGGTCTGTGAGCAAGACATGAGGAAGAAATTTTACTCACTGTTAATAATAGAGAAAATAATTCTCCTTCCTTCTGTCAGAATGTAGTAATGACCTCAAAGACCACTGCCATCCGCAACATTGCCTCAGCTTTTGACTCTGAGCTGCCCTCTAGTGGATCTACTGCGTAACATCCATGCCAACTTAAAGGATGAATGGAAGCATGTGAGCAGAGACAGTTACATCGTTTGTAACGGATGTGTTTATTTTCATATTTAAAAGGAGTTTCAATCAGGCTTTAAGTAAACTCTGCTGCTTCATAGCTCGCTAACTAAGTACCTGCCTTTCCAGCCACCAGTGCCGTGGAGGACTTTGGGAAATGGTGTTTTCCGGTTTCCAATAATGAAATTGTTTCTTTCTTCTTATGAAATGGTTAACTAGTGCAATTTTTTGCAGCCATTTGATGGCAATTGTAACCAGTATATATGGTACCATCTACCTAAGCCTGCAAAGCTATCAAGGTTGCAACTTCCATTGTCTGTGGTAGAGCCCAGGCTGTGGCACAGAGGACAGCAAAGAATAATCTGGTTGTTTCCTTCAAATTCTGCTGAAAGAGGGCCACATATCTGGGCTGCATTCAATGGACACTTGCACTTGTGGAGCAGCTATGGCAAATGTGGTCTCGAAATGGGACCTTCAGAAGAAGCGGCCGCTGAACTCGGACACGGGTTCAAGGGAGAAAACTTCTTTACCAAACATCCATGATTCCTGAGGAGGCCATGTCACCCTGTCTGTCCATCTGTCTGTTCAACTCTTACTCTGAGCATCATATCTCAAAATCTATTCTACAAATTGCCATGGAATTTGGAGAGCACATTCATGCTACCCAGAGGATGAAACCTGTCAACTTTGATGACCTTGTGATCTTTCCTCTGGTGCCACCCTCAGGCCAAATTGTACAAAGCCCATTATCTCACTATTTGCATTCGCCCCACATGCACTGAGCCGGTGGGACACCAGCGGTAGAGATGTGCGCTTGTTAACGCTGGCTTTGAACAGAAAGACATTTGAGAGAAAAAATCAGCCCTCAGCAGCTTTTACAACAGGGTACATCATGTAATTCTATACAAACGCTCTATTGAAAAATCCCTCCGACACACTGTTCTGTTCTTAATGTTCTTATTAAAGGAAAACTCTTAATTAAACAACACCATGAAGTCTGGAAGCTTAATATCTTCCTCCCCCATGCATAAATCACATATATTGATCAATCCATCCATCTTCATCTTTGTTCCTTTTGGAACTGTTTCATCTCACCTGATAGCTCTATCCCTTTGAGGTGAGCAGAACAGCCATGAGCCTCCTCATTAATTAATTGAGTAATGATTACATACATTATTCAGCACTATAGTGGAACTCGATGCCTCCCCTGTTGAAAAGAAAGACAAACAAAGAAACTCAACCCCGTTTCTATAGAATTTTCAAATTAGCTTAGTGAGATTTTGTTGGATTTGATTAAGGATTAATGAAATGATGATGAGCAAGACAGATGCTGTGGTAATTAAGATCTTACATCGCCCTGGAAACTATATTGGTGTAGTAATATATGTGGGTAACCGTGGCTTTTTCCAAATATAGGATATCATTCTTTCAATTCGGTCTGTTTCTAATGTGATGGATACAGTGCAGTTTCATTGTTTGCATATTTTAGAATCAGTCAGTATTACATTAGTTGTGTATAAACAAGGAAGCCCTTAAACTGAATTGATTCTGTCTTCATTTTTTGACTGGGTTCCACACAAAAAATATGAATTTGTGTTATTATTATTGGTAGCATTATTAGTAGTAAAAGTAGTGGTGGCTACAGTGAAGTTTTAGTTTTCAGTGCTTGGTTTCAGAGGGATTTCCACCAGTAAAAGTATAAAAGAAAAGTCAGTGAGTCATTCTTTTTTTTTTTTTTTTTACTTTTTGGTTGGATCTAAATATACTGAATGCCAGCACACAACACCGGATATCCTAAACTTCAGTACAATAACATTAGTATCACAACTGGTATTGTCCTAAAACTCCACATAGGTGGAATCATTCTAGCACACACATTGTACTTTGTACATGTATCTACATTCAAACATGTAATTCCTGCATTGGGATGCTGTGTAAATATAGAAGGAAGGAAGTGAGGTGGTAGTGTATCGCCAAGGCATTCCTAGTGGCCGTGTTCAAACTCAACGCCAGATGTTCCACTTGACTCACAACGCAAAGGGGATGTGACAGAGCCAGCTGGCCTAAAGCCTTGAAGCAAGTGAAAGTACTTGCACATCACAAGTACAAATGTGCACACACACACAAACACACACATGTACAGACACAGGCACACATACACCCACGTGGAAGCATCAACTGTCAAGGGAAACTGTCATGCACTATAATACCCTTACTCACGCTGTTTATTATGCATGAGAGCACATGCATACACATACATACACTGTAAACATACAGAGCCATACACACACACACTGAATTTCAACTGTCATGTCAGCCTAAATACACAAGATGTTTTTTTCTCCATCAGAGTTAATCCAAACTTCAACTCTGAAATTGATTTCATATGCATTTGTGTGTTGCTAAACTTGCTTGGATTAATAGGGCTTTCCACAGACCTCAGAGCTGGGATAAATCCAACTTTCCATGTAGAATAGTGCAAAGGGAAGGCAGTTAACCCTGACTTAACTGCACCCGGAACGGCAGTCGTTATGGTAACCTGACTGCAGGACTGAACGACGGTCATTAGGATCACTTGACTACAGGGGTGAACGACGGTTGTTGTGGTAACCTGATTCCAGAAGTGAACAACAATCGTAAGGGTCACCTGGCTGCAGGAGTGAACAACGGTCATTTGGGTCACCTGACTCTTCCAAAAAAAAAGTCCAGTGTACCTTGACTCAAACTAACAGTTAGTTTACCATTTTAATGAAGCCATTCTCAGTGGAGCCTCACTATTATTTAATTTTATTTTATTGCTGTTGCTGTTGTTTAGTATTGTCCACCAAGCAGGACTGAAATTACGTTCCAGGAATTTTATCTGGAACTGTCTATCTGTGTCGTAGTCACAGAAATAACTCCAGAACCCATGAAACGGGCTTCACAGTGCATCGTTTGTATCTAAGTTCTTACAGTCAAAAGGGGCTATTTTTGACTCAAATGTGACCTTTTCAGTTTAGTGCCACCACTTGCCTCAATTGTCACACTCCTAATGGTTGTGCACATTGGGATGGTGCTTCTTGTAAACAGTGGGGGAAGCAGGGAGGAGCACAGATATTTTGGCAGCAAACACTGAGGAGGAGATTAAAAGGGCTGAAAACTGCAGCGTGGTTGGTCTGTGCAATTTGGTTTTGGTTATCATTCAGT
>OMLB01034868.1:42695-53535 GCA_900302555.1 Myripristis jacobus | reverse complement strand
CTCAGTTATGAGCAGAGGACAGAGAGAAGTGTGCGGGATGGAGAGGGGGGCATGAAGAGAGCAAAAAGGGGATGGAGTAAGTGGGAAAAGAAGAACACAAGGACAATTAAGTGAGCCTGGTGGAGCGAACAAGCTGCTCAAGGTGCTACAGAGTGCTAAGAAGGGCCTGGGAATGTTCTTCAAAGCATTAGAGCAGTAACCCGTCTAGACACTGGCAGGAACGCAGATCTGCACTCTCTGGCAAAGTGCTGCTCCTTTTCCTTAAATAAATTTATCATATGCACCACATGGACGAAAGTATTTGATCACCTACACATTACAGCTACAGGAGCTTTCATGACATCTCACGGATAAGCATTAATATGGAGCTGGTCCCACTTTGCTGCTCTAACAGCATCCACTCTTCTGGGAAGGCTTTCTACAAGATTTTGGAGTGTGTCTAATGGGAATTCTTACCTATTCATCCAGTGGAGCATTTGTGAGGTCAGACACTGATGTTGGACCAGAGGGCCTGGCTCACAATCTCTGTTCTGGTTTGTCCCAAAGGTGTTGAGGATGGGGTTGAGGTCAGGGCTCTGTGCGGGCCAGTCAAGTTCTTCCACACCAAATTCACCCAACCAGGCCTTTATGGAGCTTGCTTTGTGCACTGGGGCTCAGTCATGCTGCAGCAGAAAAGGGCCTTCCCCAAACTGTTCCCACAAAGTTGGAAGCAGAGAATTGTCCAGAATGTCTTGGTAATCTGAAGTATTAAGATTTCCCTTCACTGGAACTGAGGGGCCGAGGCCGACCCCAGAAAAACAAGCCCATAGCGTTATCCCTCCTCCACCAAACTTTACAGTTGGCACAATGCAGTCAGGCAGGAGAACGTTCTCCTGGCATTCACCAAACCCAGACTCGTCCATCAGACTGCCAGATAGAGAAGTGTGATTGGTCACTCCACAGAACATGTTTCCACCACTCCAGAGTCCAGTGGTGGCGTGCTTTACACCGCTCCATCGGACGCTTCATATGAAATAAAGAAAAGCAAGTGTTCCTTAATAGTTGTGAAGCTCTGCCAGCAAACTAGTATCTTTACTTGGTAAATGACTAACACTTTTAATTTGTTATCAAAACTATAATTGATTAATTTTTTTGCTGTGAAATCAATTGGTTAATGGTTCCAGCCCTTGCTGGAAGGTTAAAGCAATGAGAGCAACCGGGATGGGGCAGGTAGACAGAAATGATGTTGAAAGACAGAGAGAGAGAGACAGGACTAGATAGAGGAAAAGAAATGGATTTAGTCTGCCAATAGAGGGATGGTGGTTAGGGACAGGATGAAATGGCATGAGGGAGATGGGAGTGTGCACAGTGTCACAACAAGCACGTGGCAGAGCTTTAACACCAACTTCAGCTGTTGGCAGAGCGTGAGACAGAGGGAGGGAGGGTGACAGCAGGGCAGGGAGAGCTAATGAGGGCGATATGGAGCTTTTGGGAGGGACTGGGCGCCAAAGCGAGTGTTTGTCATAATGTCAGGGTAATTCACATGTCAACAACAAACCATTTTCCCCTGTTGGCGGAGAGAAATGAAAGGATGACTCAGGACCCAGAGAGGGGAACCATGGGTAGAGATTTGAAAAGAGTGGAGGGCCTGTTTCTGGGCCTGTTACTGGACTCCCACATGAACAGAGTACTGCTGTCAGAGACTACATTTACAATATCAGAGTTATCCTGATCAGTTTTTAGTGACGTGTATATGTTTCATGCCAGATGCACACTATGTGACTTTAAAAATTCCAATAAAAAGGTTTGACTCTCGCACACCATCTGCACTACAAAATGTCTTTGATTTAAGTTAGTAGTGTTTCAGAACAAAGACCTTCTCAGCCATCAAGAGAGCTATACAACAGAAGCATATAGTACAACTCAGGATGAAATGGATCAATGGCAATCTGATCCTAATTGGAAAAGACCAGAAAACACCTGGGCAGGCAAAGATCTGTCAATAAGCACTTGAATCCACATGAAACAATCGTATACATTCACCATATGGATCATAAATAATTAGACTAATCATACTAATGACAGCGAAGTAGATTAGATCGAGTAAATAATCATCATATTAGTATCATAGCTCAATGGTTAAACATGAGGAAATAAAGGAGAAAAAGCCACAATTAGGAACAAAAACTGCAAACATGAGTCTTTATACAAAAAAAATGTACAATTTGCAAAAAGGTAACATTTCATAGATGAATCGCTCAAGCTTCTTTCTCTATTGACTTGAAATTTTCAAAAATCACTGGGCACCCTCTGTAATTTGATGTCTTGTCAGCATTTGGTCGCTCTCACAACAGTGTGTCTGATCCCAGTACTCACCAGTGTTCATTTTGTCAATGAATTTTTGCACAAAAAATTGTCGTCGATGGCCCTTTTTTTTGTCATGACAACAAAGAAACGATGATTTAATGAATTGCTCTGTGAAAATGAAAATCAATCCAATTATATTTACCACCAACAAAAAGTAAAAACAGGTAGATGGGCACAAATAAACATACATTTGCCCCCCCATTTGCCAACAAGACAGACAATCTAACAGCTAACTAAGCTGCTTCCACTAGATAGATAGATATAACTTTCATGTTAAAAATTCATTCAAAAAAAATTCATGTCCAGCAGCTCATAAAAACAACCATACTTAAAATCATACAATCAAATAGTATTAGACAAAATTTAAAACAGCACAAATAGAATTAAAGTAGTCCATTGCACAAACAAGGATGTGATGGAGGCAGTGTGTGTGATTCAGGAGCTGTTAAGTAGTCTGATTGCCGTGGGGAAATCCGACTGCAGAATATCCCCATTGCAAATTTCTAACCATGGAGATAAAATGGCGTTCATGGTGTAACCTTAGGAGAAAAGAATGCTTTCAAGAGGAGGAAACTCTTAATTTTCTCCACGTGGAATACCAAGGAAGAGAGCGTCCATTTTCCTGAGTCGACACAGTAAATGCTGTGTTAGTGAAATTTTATACGTGATACTCCGATGTCCCATTCCTGTGAAGACAGGATGGAGCTGCGCAACCGACCATCCAGCTACAGAAAGCTGACAGAAACATTGAAGTAAAGAGTCGTTGCTAAGGAAATGATAAGCCATCTTATTTAGTCTAACTTTATTTTGCAAGTAGTTGCAAGTTTCAACTCATATGGCCATGAATCTTTGGTGTAAATTTGCCTGTGATGCGTTGAAGCTCTAACGATCACATTAGTAAGAAGACAGCGTGTCCTAGTGTTTATGTATGACCTTTTATGTTGACATACCTGAGGCATAGTTTATCCTTTTGTTTAATTGTTAAAAATGATGCTCACTTACTAGTAAAGAGCAAACGCTGCTTCTTTATGCAAGCAAGAGATTGGCAATAACAAGATAACTTTATTTTGTATCGTCCTTCCATTTGACTGAATTTAATAAAATGACTGACTAAAATTACTTGAGGTGCTTCTGATTGAAGTGCTTCTTCTAATACTAATCTAAAATAAATGAACAACATCTAACTAAAACAAAAAATAATGACTAAGAAATGACTAAGACGAAAAGTAAAATTCAAATACCTGTCAAAATTAACACTGGTCACTGGTGACAAATGAACATATGCAAAAAGTGACTGTCTTTTCATGGGACATTACTAAAAGGGAGCCAGCCATTTGTGTTTTTTTCTAAATATGCACTGTATTGACAAAAGTATTGGACCACCTACACATTACACCTGCAGGAGCTTTTATGACATCCCACTCTAAATCCATAGGCATTAATATGGAGTTGGATGGGGTTGAGGTCAGGGCTCTGTGCAGGCTGGTCAAGTTCTTTCACACCAAACTCAGCCAACCATGCCTTTATTGAGTTTGCTTTGTTCACTGGGGCACAGTCATGCTGGAACAGAAAAGGGCCTTCCCCAAACTGTTCTCACAAAGCTGGAAGCAGAGAAATGTTCTCCTGGCATTCACCAAACCCAGACTCGTCCATCAGACCGCCAGATAGTGAAGTGTGAGTGGTCGCTCCACAGAACACGTTTCCACCGCTCCAGAGCCCTGTGGCGGCGTGCTTTACACTGCTCCATCCAGCGCTTGGCATTGCGCTTGGTGATGTAAGGCTTGCATGCAGCGGCTCAGCCATGGAAACCCATGACATGAAGCTCCCGGCGCACAGTATTGTGCTGATGTTAATGCCAGAGGAGGTTTGGAGCTCTGCAGTTACTGAGTCAGCAGAGCATTGGCCACTTTTACGCACTATGCACCTCAGCGACCGGACTCTGTATTTTTATTTGGTCTGCCACTTGGTGGCTGAGTCGCTGTGGTTCCTGAACGCTTCCACTTTGCAATAACACCACTTGCAGTTGATGGTGGAAGATCTAGGAGGGACGAATTTCACAAAATGACCTGTTGCAACGGCAGCATCCTACTATTACAGTACCATGCTCAAATTCAGTGAGCTCTTTGGAGCGAGCCATTCTTTCACAAATGTTTCTAAAGACAGACTACTAGGGCTTGGTGTTAGGTGCTCGATTTTAAATACCTTTGGCAATAGAACTGAATGAAACACCTGAATTCAATGATTAAGAAGTGTGTCCCAATATTTTTGCCCATATAGTGTATATCAATCCCTGCTTTTGCATCCATATGTAATGTGGAAGTGTATCCACTTTTTTGAAGTTGTGCCTTGGCTTCTTAGCTTCCCCACATGAGTGCTCATCTCTCACATCTGGGCCCCGTGATCAGAGATTTAATGAATTTGGGTCCCCATATTATGACAGCTGGTATGTTTTGAATAAGCCTGGACCCCTCGACGGAGAAATATTTAATCAGTACTCAGATATGATGAGGGCTGGACTGTCTTAATGAACCAGAGCCCCTGGGTGTCACAGGCTACATTTACTCAATTTGGGTCCTCACATGACAAGATTACTAGTATGTTTTAATGAGCCTGGCCCCCTGGGTGAGACTGTACGTTTAGTCAGATTGGGTAAGAGTTGTAGCATATTTTTAAAGAGCCTGGCTCCCAGTGTGTCAGAGGCTAGATTTATTTAGTTTGGGCCACCACATAACATGGGTATTATGTTTTAATGAGCCTTGGCCCCAGGGTAGGAGAGACTCCATTTATGTAGTTTGGGTGCTCAGCTCACATAGAAACTACTTCTAAGAGGAAAGTGCAGGGACTAGAAACACAGTGTCAGAATTTCAGAGGAACACACATGGCAATAACACCCAGTTGAGTTGTTGGCATAACACAGAGGGAGAGAGACAGAGGGATAGATGAATAGTAGATTGTGTGTGGGTGGGACAGGGACAATAGTTTTGGAAAGGAGTGGAAGCCAAAAACTGTTTGATTTTACAGTTTCATAATTATACCCATGGAAACAGCAATCTCATTGGTTGGCAAAGTGCAATGGAGGGATGGAAGGAGGGAGGAAAGGACATCAAAGTGATCTAGAAGATTTTAAGAGGAGGAATGGTGTCAGGGCCCTGAATGTGGCACACAACACTTGAGTGGTTACAAGAGGGAGAGCAAGACATGGGAGGATGGAGGCAGAGAGGAAGAGATAATGAGGACACTTGTGTTTGGAGGAATTGGAGGCCAAATAGTTTGTTATAAAGTAAGTCAAATTTGTAAAAATACACAAAACAACCCATTTCCTTCTCTAGATTATACTCTGAGCCTCTATCCATTTGTAGGGGACTTATACGTATGTGGAATCAGGAACAGCCATGATCAAAAAATGGTTTTAATTACAGCTGTTTGTCAGTGTGAAACATCAGATGTGGCATGTGGCAACAAAAGATCGTTGTTCGTCTTCTCTAGTTGTTGAATCCTTGGAGTTTGGGCAGGGCAAGGCTTCAACCTCATGCAGAACGAGGTGCCTGGTTTATCTTTGTTGTTGAAGCACCCAGTGGTGATATCACTAGCTGTCTGAGTCGACCTGGGGCAGAGAGACAGACCAGGCCCCATAAAACTTTTTTTTCCCTACACTTTTACTGCCAGCCAGCTTGACACATAATCGGTGCGGAAAACCTGTGTCTCCACCAAGAGTACTTTTTCCTGAAGTGAAAATGGTCAATTTCCTCTCACATTATACAGCACTTTGTCAATGACTTGGAGGGTTTCCTTGGGCCTGAAAACATTTGTTACATATTTGGGAAATACTTAAGGCATATTTCCTACTCATAAAGGGTGTTATTCCGAGAGGGCGTGCATTCATCTTGGTTATTGTGTCCCTGAAATGACCTGTCAGGGATATTATGGATTTGTCCCGAGCGCTGCCACGTCTGCAGCCACAGATATCACTGTGAGAGCAATAACTTGAATACCGTTCATCTGAATCTTTTCAGATTTGCTGTGCTGACCTTTTTACATGAAGAACTGTACTGATTTCTGATAATCGGTTCACCTTTCCTGTAGCGCCACCAGCAGGCCAAACTTTCAGTTTGTGAATGTGATAACTCCAGTAGTTTTTAGGGACACCGCCACGAGGTGTCATTGAGGATTCAAGTTGTTTCTTGAATAAAGCCCTGCTTTCATTCTCCAACAGCACATGCTTAGTGTACTTTTACTTGGCCATTACTTCATAGTTTAAAAATGAACCTTCCCTAAAATGTTACTGTTTTATAAAGGGCTAGGGCGTAGGGACAACTTCAACATTTCTCCTTTTGGCTTTTACTTTCATACCAGCAATTATCAGTTTGTCGGAATAAATGTTAGATTCTTTGAATGGTGTGGACATGTTGTTTAAGGTTGAAACTGTATGTACTTCAACGACAGTAAGAGACAAAAATGTGGATGGCAGGGTCTTGATCAAGACAAATGTCTTTGATGAAATGAGCAACCGTCTGAAAAGCTATTATCTTGGTATGCTATGCATAAATCAGTGTACTGTAGGATGAGTGACAGCACAGCAACACTGTTTGCACATTTGTGCGTGCACCGTTTGCAAATAGTGTGACATGACATCGTTCATGATACATACATGTCTTAAACAAAACAGAAGACAGAGAAAATAAGGGTGTGGGAAGCGATAAAGCCGACACTCGGAAATGGATCAATGAATGCAAAGATATGCGGTCGCCATGTGTGTTCTTGAAGGCGTGCGCAAACGCCCTTGTGTACATGCATTGTTCGATAAGAGAGAAATAAATGCTGGGAATCAGAGCGCAAGAGACGGATGTGTGCGATGCATGATACATGACTGCATTGGTAGATCAAGGCTTCAGCATAACCATCAGAGTCCTCGTTAGGAAATAATGACACACGCATTCACACACAAGCACGTGCCCATGGAGACATGTTCAGTCACCCCTTCACTAAGGTATGCACAGACATATTAACATATTCATGCACAGGCCTGTACACACACCCTCATCACCCTGGTCTCTTTTATCTATCAAAACACGATTCATTAGTTTCGGTGATAAAAACGTGCGGTGTTATTCTGTGAGGGAGACCTGCAGACATAAAACTTGTAACCAAAGTAAGACAGATTAAAAAAAAAACTTCTGGGGTGTGCGTATGCATGCTTAATAGGGTCTGTGCATGCATATGTGCATCTGTAGCCTCTTCGGATTTCAAGTATGCTGCTTTGGCATCTTTTTAAAGAGGACAGAGATAGAAAAGGGTTTGGGATTGGGGGTAAAATAATCCCTATTTTGGAAGGGGAAAGCATGAGAGGGAGGAGGGGGAGCTGAGGGGTGAAAAAGACCTGATTTGCAGAAGGCGAGAGGAAAAGGTGATTTACAGTTGAGGCTGGAAGGGGGGGGCGAAGCTTCAGTGGGGGAGGTTGAGAAAAGAAGTGCAAAATAGTGATTTACAGTGAAAGCGTGTGGAATTAGAAAGCTTTCGAGGCAGGTATGAAAGAGAGGGGAGAAAAGAGTGATGCAGCTGAAAAAGATGTTTGGGGAGCGAGGGAGATGGTGAAAGGCTAAGTTGGAGGTGAAGCCACTGCAAATGGCGAGGGGACGGTTAAAATTGAATGAAAGGCGGTGGATAAGAGAGGGACCGCGTGAGGGAAGAAGGGAGATGAGAGAGGGATTAGGAGGGATAAAGTACTACCTGAGGAGTCGGAAGCAAAGCAGGGGGAAAATGGCAGTGAAAGAGAATTTTTAAAAGTTGAGAAGGAGAGTGAAGGAGAGAGGAAAAGAAACCAAAGAAAATTAATGCCAACAAAGTAAGAAACAATGGGTTTACCCGAGCAACATTTAACCTCAATCTGTCTTTTCCTTAAGGAAGGTGAAACAGTTTAATTTTATGTCGGGGCGCAGCAGAATTTAATTCAGTATTCCATTTAGATATTTGTGTTCTCTTTTTTCAGCAGGGAACCGCATAACCAGAGGAATAATCTGTGTCTATACATTATGCTCATGATTCATCACTTGATGTTGGTGTTTTCAAACTTAAGGTTGGCTCTCATGACAGGACAATGCTGTAATTAGGCCTCGGTCTCAGTGCTAAATTATCATAGTTAAATTTCTCTTCAAAATAATTACTCTCGGCTGTGTAAGACTCACACACAGTTTGGCATTTTGGCCAATTTGGCCAGCATTGAGAATCTCAGCTCCCCATCTAGATAGAAATTGGATCTGCACATGAGTGCTTTTCCATTAATTCAGCAGCACTGCAAGCAGACTTGTACTCTGTTTTCTAGTATCTCAGGGTGAAAGTTACTTGCTCACTATCTGCTACCTGCTTAACTCTTGAAATGAATTGATGGAAGGAAGCCTGCGCTCTGTACTTAAACAGGATGAAAGAACTTGTCAGGTTTTTCTCCCTTAAGTCCTTTCCGCCTTTCCTTAACACGCCTGCCTCCCTCCACTGTTGCTCCTTTCCTGCCTATCTGCTCCTTGGCTTATTGCATAATTACCATATGAGTGCATAACCTCTTAGATTTCTAACTTGTAACAACTAATTCAGCACGTGGACACGATAGCTGCTCATCAGGCCAGATTGCAGCAACACAAGCATTCATCTCTTTCGCATCACCTCGGTCTTGCCATTTTGCTGCCTGTCTCACTCACTCCCATTTTTCTTGATAGTCTCCATTGCATATTATCTAGTGGAGCAGAAGTGCAGTCTGAAAAGTAATCTTTTTAAAAATAGATGCGGGAGCTGACATTTTGGCTTAAAGCCCCTGATAATTCTTGGTGGAGGCAGAGTAGAGGCAGGGTCTTGCATCTTAACTTGCGCTCTCTCTCTGCTGTGCTGTATATCAAGCTCCCAGTTGCTCCCTCCCAGTGGGTGCACCAATTTAATGAAGGGGATGGCGAATGCAGCAAATGGCTGGTTGTATACACATTTCCCCTAAAATCAGGGGAATGTGCGCAACGCTTTGTGCTAACTAGAAAGATGTTCGCGCCCCTCCCTCCTAGGCACACTACACAAAACTTCTGAGTGCCTTATCCCCCCATTCCTTACAGCAAATTTCTCTTTAATTTCTTTGATTTCCAGCGCCCCACGATCCTCTCTCTTGAGCTGATGAGCAGTACATGAAATATGTTGCTTGCCATGCAGTCCTTTAAATCATAATGTATTTGTCAACTGGGTCTAGAGCTTTGTTGGTGTGTGGAAGGATTTTTTGATTTTTTTGTGCTTGAATTTCCTGCATTTGACCAGCACTCTAAGAGACTGAGGAGACATCCTTTTTGTAATCATCTCACTTGTGTTTTGGTTGCCTTACCCTTGTTCTTTATTCATTTCTTCATTTATCTCTTCCCTCATATCGCTCACCCTCCATTTTACTCTCCTTAACCTTAACTACTTTACCTCTCACTTTCTCTTTCTGACTCTATGTCGTGCTCAGTCTCTTTCTTCTTTGTCAATTCCCCTTACACCTCTCTTTTCCCCCCTCCCTCCCCCAACTTTACTCCATTTCTCTCTGTCTGTCATGTATTTTTCAATGCCTCCGAGACCCACCAGTCTTTGCCAATTCAGCTTGGCCTGACAATAAAACAGCTGAACTCTGTACACGCGGGGAGGGAGGGGAGTCGAAAAGAAAAGGTGCACGAGGGGAGATAGATGAAACAGAGAGGGGGAGAAAGAAAAAGCAATAAATAAAGTGACATTCGGATTCACACTCGAGGAGGGGATGGAAAAGGGCTGTCGGGGTATTTAGGTAGAAAGAGAATATGAAACAACACGGCAAGGGGATGAAAAGCGTGCAGTGCCAACGAGGAAAGCAAGACAGGCCCACGGAAAAAGGGCAGATTCAAGAGAAGTAAGTGGAATAGCAAATTGGCCCAAAATGGGAAAAAAGAGCGAGGGAGAGAAGGAGGGAGGCTGGCAGAGGCGTTGAGTGATAATGAAGATGGTGCAATGAAGGGAGGGAAGAGACAAGTAAAGAAGGAGCAGTGGAGGTGTACTGACCTACTTAGTAAGAGAAGGATTCTGTGTTTCTTATATATATATATCGTGAGAGAGAGAGAGAGAGGGGGAAGGAGGATGGGAGAGATACAGGGAGAGAGGAACGGCAGTGTTGCAGGAAGGAAAAAAGTCAGATATAAGGAGAAGGAGAGAGAAATGTGACTGGCAGTCTGCCATGTTGGATTGTCTGGTTGCTGTGGCTACCAGCAGCGAGCAGACACTATCGAGTTGTTTTTCCACGCACACACGCACACATTTTCACGGAGGAGCGCGGGCACCTACGCTGTGTGAGCCTACACTGTGCTATTTTTTATTTCATTTCTTCCGCGGTGCCCTCTCTGGTTTCGTCTCTGCAACTATTGTTAGCTCTCGCCTCCGTTTCGCCCTCTCTCTGTCATGCTTTCTACCTCTCTTTGTCTGTCATTATTTCCTGCTTCCCCCTCTTCGCTCTCTTTCGTCATCG
>OMLB01034868.1:26501-40863 GCA_900302555.1 Myripristis jacobus | reverse complement strand
CAGCGCTGACGAAAGTTGAAAGAGGGTTTCAACTTTTGGGGGCCAGGAGGGAAAGAGAGGAGTCTAGACGAGGCAGGGTAATGGCCAGGGTATCTGCTGCAGGGGAAGAAGTGCCAAGTTTCGGGGGAAAAAAATAAAATAAAAAAATATATAATTTCTTGAATATATATATATATATATATATAGATAGATATTTTTTTGACAAAATGCGTTACTTGAAAATGTTAGGTTTTACTCACACTCCAAAGTGAAGTTAAACCAGAAGATAATCCAATAACTTTCCCTCTGATGTGCAACAAAGAGAAAAATGCTTTTAGACAAAGACAAAACCTCCTGGAGGGAAACGTTTCTCAAATGATAGCAAATTCATGTTGTTGTGAGGAGTTGCAGCAGGCGATGGAGGCTGTAGAGCATGAGGCACATACATTTTGTAAACTCCCATAGGCTGTGATGGAGCTGACCTGACATGCGACGCAGTTGTTGTGACCTTGTGACAAGACGCTGCAAACACATTAAAGATGTAAAGCTGTTGCCGTGACGGTCGGTCTTAAAATGTACGCGAGGAGATGTTAAGTCATGACAGAGGTCCTGCGCGGACATCACAGAAGTTTTCAGATATTTCTGTGTGAGGACACTCGGGCGAGCTTCCCTCAGTTAAACTCCAAGACCAAAATTCAAGAGTTTCCCGGAGGTGATGAAAGTTTGATGGAGACTTTTCCTAGATGGAATATAGTAGTCATGTTGCAGGAGTCCATTCTCTTATGCCTCTGCTGTTTTAAAGTGTGAGGCGTCCTCTGGAACCTGTGCGTCATAACAAAGCTTAGACATCCTGAAAGTGTGTGTGTCTGTGTGTGTGTATCTCCTCACATTACCCATATAACTGTTAGTGAAGTCTGTGTGTACTCATGTGCATCCGTTTCTCGACAGCTTGCACATCTGTAGCGTGTGTGTGTCTTGAAACAGCCTACATGTGACACGTGTGTAGATTCATCCATATCCAGATATCTTGTGTGTCAGGTGTTTATGTGTGTCTGTCGGTGTGTGTCCATCCAACCTCCAAAGCCCTAAACAGCTTGTAGTGCCATCACAGACATCTGGTTGCCACTGACTTTTAATGGCACTGCTGTTGAATGCTGCATGAGAGGTGTGTGTGTACATGTGTGTGTGTGGGCGTGCATCTGTGCCCACGTATTTGTTCCCGACAGCGCAGTGTCGATCAGCGTACGTGTTTGCATCTCAGATTAGTGTTTGCAGATGCGTTAGACTTAACCTGAGTATTTCAAGCTAGCCGTCCTTTCAGCGGGGTATGTACAGCTGGGTTGTGGGGTTTTCTTCTTTTTTCTTTTTTTTTTTTGTCAGTGGAAGAGATGTGAGGAGAGCAAATTAGCAATGGGAGTGTGCAAGGAGAGGAGACGAGATGGGGAAAGAAAGGAGGTGAGAGGAGAAGGAGGAGGAGGAGTACAGGGGGCGAGCGAAGGAGAACACAGGTGAAGAGAGAGGCAGTGAGGGGGGAGGACTGAAGTGCAGACGTGAGGAAAAAGGACAGGAGCTGAGAGGAAATGAAAGGAGATGGAGGGAGTGAGTGGAGAGACGAGGAGAATATGAGCGGAGAGGAAAATTAGAGTGTTTCGAGGAGGAGTAGAGGCGAGGCAGAATGGGCGATAATTGATAGAAAATTCAGGGAGCGAGAAATGGGAGAAAATGAAAAGGAGGAAAAAATGGAGAGCAGCAGAGATCCTCCATCGCTCATTAGGGTCATTATACCTCCGTCTGGAGCTGTCTTATGCACACACACACACACACACACACACACACACACACACACACTGGCAGAATTGAAAAGAGAAGCCAATTTAGTTGGGTATCAAAAAATGAGCCTTTTGATGAAAGGCAACGAGAGACTGAAAGGAGGTCTCCTGTGTGAGCTGTAATGAGTGTGTGTAAGCGCTCCTTGTGCCCTGGGAGTGTCGACATAGTTAGTGCTTGGTCATAAATATGGTTGGTTTTTAAGTACGGCCATGCAAACGCAAAAATGTTCACACATGCCTCCAACTGTGGCGGCACCGCTGGTGGTCTGAGAGGAAACAGCGGGGGGAAGAGGGGCGCTGATGCACAGGACAGATAGAAACAGAGCGAGACCAGGAAGGAAGGGCACCTGATAGAGAGAGTTTAAATGAGGTAAGAGTGAAAGGATAAATAAAGCCAGGGATACCCTAGGGGCGCTCAGTTAGAGAGAGGGGAGGAGGAGGGGGAGCAAGGTAGGTAATGGTTTTTGTGAGATGAAAAAATTGAGAAAAATAGAGCCTGTATAGAGAGCGGAAATGAAGGTGAAATTGAACGGATAGGAGGAAAATTGAAAGGGAAGACGGAGAGACGGACTGGTTGTATTTGGGATTCAGGAACTTCGGCAATGGTTGTAGGCTGCCAGGCGAGGTTTAGACAAGCACTGCCACAAATAATAAAAAGGGTCAGCAAAACTTGTTAGCCGGTGAAAACTTCAAGGACATTACTCAAGAATTGTACTTAAATATACAGTTTAAAAATTTATTTGACCTTCTGAATTTTGGTCCATCCAAAATTTCTTTACAGAGTCTGACTGCCAGATAGAAGATGAATCACACGGCTAAGGCAGCGTGATTTTTCTTTTCCCTATGCTTTTTCCACTTTGCAAATGGAATCTGTGCTTTTTTTTTTACTGGCACAATGTTTTTTTTTTTTGGCTTATAAAACATAGTTTGTGCTGCTGCTGGGGCACGAGAACCATGCTGCAAAAGGCGCCTATACATGTCCGGCACTAACCCCAATTTCAAAGGGTGCTGGCAGGGCGGCCGTCAGTTGTGACACACAAGCAGTGCACACAGCTTCTCACTTTTTCAACAGGAAAAAAAAAAGATTGCTGCACTGTATGTTGTCGAACAACATTATACCCCAAGCCAATGTAAGTGAACCACAATATGACTTGCATTTCTCATTGTAGGGTATCTCAGCTTTGTCCACAAATGTAAACTGGTTGATTAGTCAAAATGTGCAGATGATCCAGCGGTTTGTAGGCCATCTTGGATGAGCTTTGGTGTCTCTATAGAGTGTTGTGTCGCACTTGAGACCTCAGACAGAACCTATTACACATGAATGTCAACAAAATAAAAGACCTGATCATATAGTGCCACCTCCTCTGTTGACAAGACAGTCAACCTACGAGTTTTTGTGGTTGGAATTGATGAGTTGAAATTTGATAGATGTGTAAAGTCCATATACAGTATAGTAAGATTGAGCCATTGTTGAAATTTCGACGAAAGCCATAATCTTAAGTCATAGTAAGACTGAGCCACGGTTTAACGTCTGTGAAAACTTGAAGCTTTTAAAGTCACAGTAAGGTTGAGCCATGGTTTTGATTTCTAAGAGAACATAAATCTTTTGAAGACTCAGTAAAATTCAGTTACATTTTGTATTTTTAGCGCCTCTTGCTTCTTTGATTTGATGTGTGTCCCATCGGAACAGGTTGCTGGGATGGAGCTTAACAAGGAGGGGCATCTCCCTGGAGCCGAGAGTCTGCAGGTTTTCTTTCCAACCAAAAACCACACCAAGTGATTTCACTGATTATCTCACTTTCAAGCAGAGAGGAGGGACTAATCAGTGAAATCATCCTGGTTGAGTTCTTGGTTGGAATGAAAACCTGCAGACTCTCGGCTCTCCGTGGCTCATGGTTGCCTACGCCTGCCGTAAACCAATGAGTGATGAGTTCAGTGGAGAGAGGCAGTTGTATTTAATTGGAGGAGTGTGATGTTTTTATTGAAACTTTGGTTCACACCTATGGGTTTGCTGTGATGTCACTATTGACATCACGCCATTTAGTTTTCCAGGATGTGAATGTCATGAGATTTTTATGTGGGTGCACAAAAAAAAAAAAATCCAGATTTAATCACTTCTTTGTTATTGATTGTTAAATAGAGGCGTACTCTGGCATGGAAAAAGAGTTAAGGCATTTTACATTTGATTGTGACTTTAATGTAGATTATGTCTACTGGCACTTTTTCAGAGACTGTTGTGCAGTGAGTATTCTTGCTTTTTGAATGATGTGCATTTTGCAGTGTAGTCATGTTCAGCTCAAATTACAGAGAGCAGTCTCAAAGGCCAGCATTTAATTTCAGTAAAGGGAGACAGTGGGGCTACAGTTCCTGTCATCATATTGGTCATTGATCGGCAAGTGCTGAAAGTATTGGTCATCGAAACATATGCACAGTCATTGATTCACTGATGAGTTTTCATGTAATGATTTCAAACAAGGGCACATTCGGGAGTGTGTGTATGCATGAGAGAGTGCACGTGAGGAGCTCATGGTAGTTATCTGCAACAGCTGTCTATTGTCCTCACAGTGTTATTGGTGTTCGATATTTAAGCCAATCAATGGCAGTCTCCCTTTACCAATGTCCAATACTATCATTCAGGTGACTTCTAGGCATCCCAGAGAGTCCAATAGTAAGAGGCAGCCGATAAACAGGAAGCGCCGTGTTTCTCAGGGAGAAGGTGCACAGGGATTTGCTTTGTTTGTCGCTCACAGCTAAGGTTTGTTAATGCACAATCTCTGATGTTCAACCACTTTCTCGGTCTCCGAAAAAGGTTTTTTTTTTTTTTTAGGAAATGAGTCGGTTCAAAGAGCCTCGTATGCACGGGCTTCACTGCCATGTGAAGACTTGACAGAGATCCGTGTGCGAGTGTGGGGAGGAAGAGAGAAAAATAGAGTCCTTATTCACGTTCTTGTCACATACACTGGCATGTAGTTTCATATACCATCTGGAATTCTGAATAGCTGCAGAATATTCGCTGACATTGAACAGAATAAAATCCATCAACCTTTCTGTGCTTTTTTTTGTGCCTGTGCACTGTGTGTGTGCGTGTGTGTGCGTGTGTGTTAGTGTTTTTGTGCAGTTCCAAAGCTTTTCTTTCATTTCCGTGTTGGTGACTATATGCATTCCACATTCAATTTTGCGGAAATGTATTACCGTATCAAAGGTTAGCAGCGGTATATATTTACATACCATTCAGGAAAATTGAGAAATTCAACACTGCACAGGTTCCCAAGGCTTCTGTTCTGTGTTTCTGTATGAGAGACCAAAAAGCAGGGATGAGATGTCTATCTAAGAAGTCATCAGCCTATTACTCATTTTCTTGGCTGTCTCTTGCTCCCCTGTTCTCCACCTCAATTTGGAACAGAGATGGCTTTGTTTTTCCCTTGGCCCATGGGCTCTTGGTGGTTTGCTAATAGAAAAGGGACCAATAGGATTTCATTTTGTTAGAAACAAAGTTGCAGTTCAAGACACGTCCAGGGATTTTCTTGACTTAAATGGTCTTGGGTGGTTCTCCTACAATGACGACCAGATGACACCAAATGCTCATTTAAATACTGGCAATATCAGCCCTGTCATTTTCAAGGTGTCAGCCAGTTCCCTCATCATAAATATAAGACTTTTACAAAGCCTTTATAATGCCAGCTTGAATTAAGTAGCGGATCAGCCATACCACTGAAATGAAAATGACAGATTGAAGATTGGAGAGAAAAAAAAGAGGTGGATGATATGTGACAAAGGTCCCAGGACATTTTTACATTTCATGCACCCTAGACCGCTGAGCCACAAGGACAAATTGAAGGATTTTTTAGTCCTTGAATTGAAGTCATCAAACTCAAAGCATTTTCAGACTTCTCCAGAACCTTCCCACACCACATCTGCTGCTGTTTTTAACGCTGAGTGAATTAACAAGTAGTGTTACTGGCGTGCGCTCTCACTGTTGGTCACTTCATTGTGTCAGAAGTATAACAGATAAAGTTATTAAATGATTTGAAGTGCTTTTTTCCCCTGGCACCAGCAAAAAAGGTCTTGCCAGTCTTCAAAAGTTTGCCGAGTAGAACCACTCTCCACATCTATTACCATTGCCTGCGTGGGTGAAATGATGATGTTTGGCTTCTGTAACAGGGCAATCTGGATGAGGTTTTAAAAATAAGCCCACTGCTAGTATGAAGTAGACAAGCTTTTCACAACAGACCGGTTTCACCAAATGGAGACGTACAGAGAAGTGCAGAAAAACATAAAAGCATAAAGTTTTCATGGGGCAGAAGCCCATCCCTTGTTCCCCTTTACAGGGACGTCAGGCTGATATACAGAGCGGCAGGCCTGGAGCTGCAGCTAGCTGATAGCATTGCAGCCTGTGCTTGCCAACGCGGGGATCTTGCCCTTTGCTATTGTGTTTTAATCTCACTCCTTGTGGGGTTTGTTTGTTTAATATTTTCAAGTTTAGCATATTTTATACTTCAAGGAAAAAAGCTTCTCCGCACATAAGCTGATGCAATTTAACGTGTATTTAGAGTTGAAAAGGATCTCCGTTCAGGTGTGGCGAACCAGCCTGAGAATCTCAACTTGCCGTTAAGTCTCTGCAAGACTGCACACTTGATACACCATAAGAGGGTATCTGTGTATAGGACTCATCTTCTGCTTTTATACAGTCCATGACAAGAATTCAGTGACACGCACAGCATTGTTTTCATTTGCGGCTTAAATTATGTTTACATTGCCATCAACTCTGAAATGCACTTTGCTTGTTAAATCATGTTTGCTCTAGTAGACGGTATGCTCCGCTATACATACAGCGAGGGCGGATAGTGGACATGATTGGTTCATGGAATGGGCCTTATTGTGCCAAGCAAACATGGAACCAAAGACGCCCCCCTTCCGCTTCCCCCGTTGCTTCTTGTTTTTCACTGTTAACAGAGATATAAATCCTTGATGTTTCTCAGGCAGCCACACTGGAGCCTCTGCTCAGTTGTACCAAGCAGGGGTCCTAGCTTCTAACCCCGGGGCATTCTACATTCTGCTTTTTAGCATTGTAAATTCTTACAAGAAAGCACGTTTACAACAGCGTTTTAAGAGAAAAATTACGCCCCATGCCGCAAGTAGCCTGGTAACATTGATTGATGTTGTAGACAGTCAATAATAGGCCTAAATGGCAGATCATTAATGAGGCCTGTTCATGAACATCCTTATTAGTGTCTGCATAATCTAAACAAGTACCAGCGTACTCCAGGCTATCCCTTGTCACAGCGACCCCAGTTATGTAACCTGCACCAATCTGGGTGCGGCGCAGCACAAATTACGTGTTTTTTTGCCGTCGTTGCCGCTGTTTTTGCAGGAGGTTTGTAATTGTCGACGGTTTCATCATTCTCACCCGCCAAAAACGGGCAATTACCAGCGAACACACACTCACTTCCCTCACTCCTCGCCGCCTCCCTTTGCTTCTCTCACCTCTCTTCCCCCTTTGCAGCATCTCTCTCTCCCTGCGTTCTCTCACACAACTCATCTTCAATTATTAAAATGGCACTTGTATTCTCTTCTCTCCCGCTCTTATTCTCCTTACCCCTCTGAGTCTCTGGCATCCCGTCTGCTCCTCTCTCTCACTAATTGGTATGCTATCAGTCGGAACTTAGATATCGCTGTCACTCTTTCTCTCTCAGTTACATATATATAACCGGCAGCGACTGTGTGTGTTGTCTTTTCTGCTTCCACTCCATACGTTAACAACAGGTCTGCGTCTGTGTGAGAGCGCGCTCTTTTAAATCTGCATATAAATACAACTTGACAAAAATGAAAGGGAGCAAAAGTGTGTAAAAGGAGGAGGAGGAAGCTTGATAGGGCAGAGAGCGATGAGTGGAAAGAACAGAGACGGGAGGAAGCGGGTTAACACTTAATGATAGGGAGAGTGGAGAGTCTCATGGAGGACTTTCAGTATTACTGCAGAGGCAAGCTGACTGTTAAATCTCATGTTATGGTCACCTGAGGAAGCTGAGGATTTGGGTCGTTTACAGAGGAATGTTTCCTCAGTGGGTTTTAGAAGTAGCAAGTATCATATTCAGTCAAAATCCTAAGTATTTAGATAGCAAAAGTGGAGGTGGAGGGGTTTTGTTGGAGGCCAGTGAAAACCTGTAACTGCTCTGTTATCATGTCTTGTTCTCAAACCAAATTCTTGATTAAAGCAAAATCAATCTGCAAGAATGCTTGAGTGCATTACTTGAATACTTGAATGTGCTCTCCCAAAATATTAAAATGTGCTACAAAAAAAGATATCTTAAGCACCGAAACGATTACGGTTTCCGATTATGGGCGCACTCTAGCTTGAAAGGCTGCTGAATTAACCAACCAGCGAATTAACCTAGGACACCCAGGGAGCTCCAATCTGCCCGCCAACATGTTTCCACAATATGCCACTTTATGTTAAATTAATCGCAAATCCTTCACCTTGTAATATTGGTTTAAAAGTAAACCAACAGCACGAGACTCCAATTTCAAGCCTGTTATCTCCCAATTGCAGCCAAGTTGAATAGCATAATAAAATGTTTCAAATGTATGTGCACCAATGGAGAAAACCAATTTGTCTTCCATTTCATAATAAAGGTTACTGTCCCGCACACCATCGGCACTATAAAGTTTTATTTATGCAACGTTTCAGTGCATTGACTGAAACATATTTTGTTGTAAAAGAGAGGTTGGACTAAACATATGGCAATCTGATCCCAATCAGAGGGAAAAACACAATACACCTTGGCACAACAGAGATCAATCCAACAGCCAATCAACAATGGAGACAATCTTGTATATATTTCATATGGATCATATGTGATGAGGCGAATCAGGAGTTATATTACTAAAGTAGCCTGATAGACAAATCTTAGGGAAAACAATTAGAGCTGCTTAGAAGTTATATGAATACTGTAGATGAGTAGGATCAGTGAAACATTCAATACACACACGTTTGTCTGTTAGTTTTCCTTAGTAATGTCTCAATGATCCATATGGTAAATATACGACATTGTATCTCTGCCCAGGTATATTGTGTCTTTTTTTTTCTCTAGCCAGAATCATATTCCCATTTGTTTATTCTATCTTGGGTTTTACTATAAAATGCTTTAGCTGCAAAGCTTTCTTGATGTCGGAGGAAGGTCAGTGCTCTGAAACGTTGTTAAAATAAAATGTTGTAGTGCAGCTGGTGTGCGGGAGAGTAACCTTGATGTGCAAAATTCTGCCATTCTCCTAACACCTGCCATTCAGGTATGCATAAGAACCTTTTGCTTCTGTATTTCACAGAGAATGACTTGCTGAACACACAAGGTTTCTGAGGACAATTTGCCGCCGTGCATTTTACTAATATCACCCTGCCTTTTTTAAATTATTTGCCAACTTATCATGGCAGTCAAGTGATATTTCACTTTTCTTAAGCTAAATTCCATGCTCCATGTTCTGCCATGTGCTAAGTTTTATCAGTCTTGGGCGCCTGAAACCGATCCAGAGAGCCATTTTGACATTCTCAAAAATGCGTGGGCATCAGTGGGGAAATGGTCCTGTTTTTCTGAATTCCCGGAGGAAAAAGGGTAAAAAAAAAAAATAATAAAATAGATTTGAGATTTTCATCAGATGGCAACGGCAAGCCAGGCAGAGAGGATTTGTAACAGGCCCGCAGCAGACCAGCCAGCTTTCATACAGCGTCACTGAAATACACCACTGAACTGTGGTAGAAAGGGTAGAGGAGAGAGTTTCTGAAGGATATACTTCAAGCATAGGGTGAAATGGATGGGGGGGTGTGGTAGACAGTCAAATGGTGACGGAGAAACGAAGCAGAAACACACAGGGGAGAGAGAGGGGGACTGAGGCTGAGGGGCACGGTGTGAGGTAAACAGAAAGTGGCAGAGGAGGAATATATACATATCAAGTTGGTTTCGTGCAGCCTCAGTGAAAAGCACCACTTTTGCACTGAGGCACTGGGCATGCCGAAGTGGGTATTGTCATTATATGTCAGCTCGTGCTGGAGTGTAATTGTGCACCGAAGTGTGTTTGTGTTTTTAGGTGTCTGCAGATCAATTAGATTCCACAATGAAATAACAGGAATGATGCTACGTTTTTGTGGAGCGTCTCTGCTTTGTGTGTGTGTGTGTGTGTGTGTGTGTGTGTGTGTGTGTGTGTGTGAGAGTGAGAGAGAGAGAACGGGACGGACGAGTTATAATAGGGACTGAATCAGTGCATGTATGTGTCAGGGAGATCGTTTCATTCCCTTTGTTCTTAAATTATTAGCCTCTGTGACCATCCGGAGAGTGAACGGGCGTTAAGACAGAAAAAGACGGTGACATGCAGAGGGAGTGAGACAAGAAAGAGGGATTTTCTTGTTAGACAGCACCCTGAGCTGAAAGAAGCTGACACCTTGACTTCAATTATTAACATGGTACTTGTCTTTTCATTCATTTCTGTCTGGTTTTCTCTGCGTCTGGCTGTTTGCTCTGTATCTCAATCCCTCACTCCTTTTTTTTTTTTCCCTCCAGCTGCAAGGCTGGTTTGGTCTAAGTGCGTGAGGGGAAAACAGGCACTGGTTCAGCTCTGTAGTCTTATATTCTGGCAGCAATCATCTCGTATCTATATGCCCCACAGTCAAAATTAATACACTCAATATTCACACACACATACACAGACACACACATACACAAAGGCATGCACACATAGAACAAAGGGCATTCTCCCTCATTAGCACACAGTAGACAAATGAGAATATGGAAATGCTAATGTAGACACACAGTTTCCAAGCTCAGCACACACACACACACACACAGCAGCGCCCCATTTGTCTGTACCTCAAGTCTCAAGACTGGCCTACCCTGCAGGCCTAATGAGCAAAAACACAGGACAAATACTTCCTCTTTACTGGGGTTAACTGATTGACTTTTTTGCTGATACATGGACTTGATCACTTTTGACATAATGTTAGTCGTCATGAAACATTTGCAAATGTGTCTACATTTTCAGCAGTTTTCATGCTCCAGGACGTCCTGCATTTCTGATACCCCTTTTCCACGTGCAAGGAACTGCTGCTGCTCTGGTTCGTGCACCATATTTTGAACTGTTGGTTGCATTTCCACCAAACACGGATTGGTTCCCGAACAGAAAAATTGGTTCTCTGCTGGAACCAGAAAATTGCAGCTCTCAAGTGTGAACCGAGAGGCTGTGTGTTATTCGACAAGGACAGATGAAAACATGGAACTGTGGTCTGGCTCAAAATGTTTTTGCCAAAACTAAAGAGAGGTTTTCTTACACTTGCATGCATGTCTGCAAATAAAATCATTTCATATGTCTTCCTGTTCCCGACACATCCTGCTCACATCGGCACGCTCAGTAAGGCGCACCAATTAGCACACCAGTAAGACGCCGGCGCGAGTTGATTATTCTCAATCTGAACTCTATCATGCTCAGATTAAGTAGGTTAATCATTCTAATGGGGATGAAAGGTCAGGCTCCGCGCTGCAGTCGTGCTCGCCGTGACACCCAGGTCAAGTGGAGGTTGACATGAATTTTGTTGTGCATGCCCACCATCGATGCCGCAATGGTTCCACTCCAAAAGCTGGTTGAAATGCAGGGTAGTTCCTGAGTTTCCTCTGGTTCTGAGAGTCTCGAACAGAACCAGCCGATGCGGTGCGGTGCAGATGACTGAGGCTCCAGTGTGTTTTCATCAATACTGTCCTATCTGACTATATTTCCCATATATGCTTGTGCAGCCAAGTGTATCAGCAGAGCCATGTCTTACCACATGTTTGAGGGTGTTTACAGTAAAGAAATCAATTTAAAACAATATCATGGCTCAATAATTATTTGCTCGATCATGCATTCCTGCGAGCATTTGTGAAGAAGACTGTTGTTGCGCTGGGCCGCTCCAGGCTATGTGTAGAGTGTGCATCAACACAAGTGACTTTGAGTAAGACTTTCACTTGCGAGCCTTCACCTTCCCCTCTTATCATTGTAAATTGTTGTGGATAAAAGTGTTCACCAGACGCCTAAACTGTGCGATGATGCAGTGAGGTGTCGCTGAAAATAGCACACGTATCAGTCAACTTCCTCCAGATATGTAAAAAAAAAATTACAAAAATAAAAAAGCTATGAGTGGTATCAGTTGTGATGTGAACAGTGCTCTCTGTTTTGGTTAAAAAGTCCCTCAAGGATGCAATTGTTTGGGACCAAATAAAGAGAGAAACACCAGGCGGCTCTCGGGGAAAGCAGACAGTCACTTTAACAGATGCTGTTGATTCAGCAGCAGCCATCGCTTACTGCTGCATCAGCCTTGTGTCTGAGTGTGACCTGCACTGTTGAAGAGGTGACACAGGACTTGGAAATGTAACCTGTTCACAGTGAGAAGTGAATAACAAACGAGAATTAAACAGAGTTGGGATTTTCCTGGGAGTGGGGGTGAGGTGTGTCTTCCACAAAAGAGGGCTGGCAAGAAACTCAAAAAAAAGTAGCCCAAAACCCCGCTCTGGCATGAACTGATAAGCCACAGCAGGGCCAAATAGGGTTCAATAAAAATCCCACCCGCCCCCAACGACATTCCAGCTTACAAACTACCTTTGCTGCAACGACCTGAAAAAAAAGGAAATCCACAAATGCTGTTTTGGAAGGCGGTGAAGAGGTAATAAAGTAATCCATGTTGAGAGAAGCCATGGTGACATATTTAATGTTTTTACCATATAATTGCAATTGTCAGTCCTTCATGGTGTTAGGAACATTTAGAGTCCTCATTTGCATAGCCGTCCCTATTTTTAGGGCTGAATTCAGATAGGCACACTTTGAGTCCAACTTGATACTTTTGTTCTGCTCGTTGTCAGAGATCAGTCATTAGTAAAGCAACTTGTGTGTGACAAGCCTGTTTAATCGCTCTTGTCCATCTCTGTAATCTGAATTCAGCTCATCAGCTCAAATCAGTTTTTTTTGTCATGGAAATTATGAGGACATATTTTAAAAAATGGTGAAAGGACATCTGGTTTTCAGTGGGGAAAAAAGTGCAGCAATTTGAAGTGAAGTTCTGAAATTTATCCCTCATTATTCATGAGAACACGATGCCACACTCAAACAAAAAGTTGTTGTACGCTGCGTTCTTAAGGCATAACTAAATAGTAAACTATAATGTGCTCTACTCTCACGCCAGCAATCACTTTGTAAGAACATGCATCATTTTTTTTTTTTTTTAATGAAACGGTGCTAATGTCCCAGTGCAGTTTCTGTCCAAATTTAGAACTTTAGCTCTTCCCACTGGAGCAGCCTTCAAAGTTGTAAGACTCTTGTACCAATAATGTATGATAATATAGGAGAAATATTCCTGTCACACCGGAATATCAGCATGCACACCAGAAAGCAGCAGCATGGTCGGGTACTAAAAAGGGCAGATGTAGTTGTGAGCCAATGACACTTGAAGTGCTGATGGCCAGCCTCAAGCCTCAGAATCAAAGGGGAGTGCCAGGCTTTATGAAAATCACAACCTGGAAGCCGGCGCTCTGAGCCTTGAAACGGCATATTGCGCAGGTGTGGAGGCACGGCGCGTGGGCAGCCGATACTCAAGACAATTTCCTCTGCTTTGTCGTCTCATTAATTTACAGCTTTACTGTAGATGGGGAGTGTCTTTCACCTCGGCCTGGGATTTGGTTTGAAGCATCGGAAATCTGTCATTCTTATGGATCTTGTCATGAAAGTCATGCTACACTTTCAACAATGTAATTAAAATAGGGAAAATACAATAAAATGCATTATTCTGCTTCATTTTTAAGATGTACAGATGTCACAGTATACCTTTAATGTCTTTGTGTCACAGTGCAGTTCTGCTCCATTTTGCATAATGTGCGGTTAACGTTCAGTTTTGTCAAATTACACCACATTTAGAGCATATGCGTTACCAAAATTAGTTTTGAGCGGTTTTGTTGCTACACCCTAAGCCATTTTACAAAGACATTTAATATCAAATAGTAGCATGGTGCGATATTTTTGTTAACATGAGCTGTAGAGGCAATGATACATGAGCATTTTGATCATTTTGAGCCAATGGAGATGAACAATGTTGCCTTGAAGAATAGGGGAAAAAATCAATATAGATAAAATAGGGAGCCATAAAGAACAAAAGTATAATGAAAGAATACTCTTGGCCATAAATGTTGGCAGCCCTGCCCATTTACACTGCCTGAAAATATTACCCGCATATCATCGCTGTGGCACAACATTGTTGTAATTATAATTTCCACTCATCTCTCTCTTCTGGCCCTCGAGGGGCTCCATATGCTGTAGTGTAGGCAAGTCCTCGCTCTCCTCTTCACATCTCCTCTCCTCCCTCTCTCCTCTCTTGCCAAGTGGTTTGGAACAGTCGACCCTCTCCCTCTCACTGGTCTCATGCTTTTGGTCTCCCCTCTCATCGCCTTATTTTGCCGTTCTCGTCGTACGTCTCTCTCCTCTCACCTTCCAGTTGCAGGTCATTTACACTTACGTGTCAGGCACTTAGCAGATGGGATGCTTTTATCCGCATC
>OMLB01034868.1:0-23940 GCA_900302555.1 Myripristis jacobus | reverse complement strand
TTTAGCATTTTGTGTGTGTGTGTGTGTGTGTGTGTGTGTGTGTGAGAGATTTCATGCATCTTCAGGAGGTGACAGAGAAATTAAAATGTACAGCGAGAGAGCGGTGTTTAATTGTCAAAGGTTTCTTCACGTCTTGCAGAAGATTGTGCTCTGGTGGAAAATATTTTTTTCTGATTTATGCAGTAAGTCAGATGACACCACTATTATTATTTTTAGTTAGTTATAGACATTTGTCTTAGAGTCAGATGGTCAGGTGTGCACTGGGCACCGTTGTCTCTGAGAGTCAGATGTTGATTTTTAATGGCGTAAAAAGTTTTTCACTGACTGTGAGAAGAAAAAGGGGCAGGAGGATTCACAACTTCATCTCCGCAACACGAGTGGCCTCAAAACTTTGGGTGGAGTTATGGAGGGCTGTAAAATGAGTTGTACTACAAACATGAATCAGCTTCTCCGTGGACCAGCTCGGTTTATTGTACTCAGATTAAGATGTTGTAATAAACCTATTCACTGCATCAGATTTTGTTCATTTCTGAGTTATTTCATAGAGGCTGCTGGACAAGAAAAGTGTGGAGGAGAACCATCACTCACCTGGCCCAAGTGGTGTTTTTTCTTTTTCTTTTTTTTCAGTCACACTCTCCATTCAGAAAAGAAGTCTCTAGTTTTCCTTGGTTGGTTGAGGAGAAAGCAAAGTGCCTGTGGTTTACTGTGGATTGGAATAAATAATCAGACACTCAGTAATGCATTTTAAATCTCAGGAGATGACTGGAGTACTTGTGGCCATTTGTGGCATCAGGCACAACACACCCACACATCTCTGTTCATGTCCTGTATGATGTTTCGTAGCTCCATATTGCCCTTTTTCTCTTGGCATATAAATTCAAAACATATCTCTCTGTCTCAAGATTCATGTCGTCAGTACGGCAGAGTGTGCAGCGCGAGGGAAATGACTTGGATGTACAGCGCACTGTAGCTCGGACCTTTGTGGGGTTTTTCACGCTCAGATTTTCTTTCTCAGCACGGGGTCGGTGCTAAGATCCGCCTTTTCATTCTTGGAATAGTCTATCGTGCAGCCAAGGACTTTGATTATTTTACTGTAGATTAAGGGCGACCCGTGAGTCGTGTGCAGAAAATATTCATTACTGTAGAAAACGGAAGCATTTTGTTTCAAGGTGAGGCAAGAGTAGAGCAACGTAACCGTGTTTTGTCAGGGAGTGTGAATTTCACTCATCAGTATTTTTCAATGCATCAAATGCTGAAAAGCACGTTAATTGCATACAGTAATCCAAAAGAATTCACCATAACAATATTAGTGCGATAACTGTAGAAAATTTAAAAAAAGAGAAAAAAAAAGATATTGCCATCAATCAAATTCATCTTTAACTTTGTTTATTGTCTCTATTTGGCAAATGAATTACACTCAAAATACAAGTGTAAGGAGATGGAGAAAGTCTGCAACCATAACTGTACAAAAACACAATTATTTACACAATATGATAATGTGTATTATTAACACGATATCAATTTTTCATTTTTTAAATAGATAGATATGTACTTTATTAATCCTGAGGGAAATTCACAAGTGGCCAGCTGCTCGATCATTCAGCAAACAGTCATACCAATACAGAATAGTAAATACATTTCAGTACATTATACTACATAAAAAACAGTACTAAATAAATGTCACGGTATATCGGCACACCGCTCGTGTGTATTTGTCTCTGCTGTTTGCCCGCCTGTAATGTGAGACACACAGCGCTGAAAGTTGTTTTAGCTCCGTCATCAGTTTCTCACTGTTGGGACGGAGCCATGATATGATGAAATGAAAAAATCAATTTTAGTCAAAAAGTCAAACTTCTCAAGCCTAATTTTCATTCAATATTAAGTGCACTTTACACACTCCCAGCACAGATTTAATTGGCTAATTTTCCGTAGCCGTAGGGCGAGAGCGTCTGATGTTAGCGAAACTTTGACTGACCTTTTGGATGCTGCTCTGGCCTTGTTTCAGTGCTTTATGGAAAACGAGTGCAGCCCGACTGTACCTGCTGTGTTATACATTCCCTGCAATTCATTGTCAAAAATGACAGCTGCTTTTTGGTAAGATAAGCATGTTCTCTTTGTAAGAACAAAGAGTCAGTGATGGGTTATACCGGAGAGCCTTTGGCATAAACAAGCTGCTTTGAGTAGATTTTGCGCCTGTGTTGTTCAGGCTACATGTTTATTGCTTTCTGTGATGCATCAGTGAATTAATACAAAAAGCTAGCACCTCGCTGACACAGGCGGACTGCAGGACGTCAGGACAACTGTTATGTAAGGACTTTAATAAATACTTTCATGTGCACTGTGATCATTAGTGGCTGATAGAAACCACTGCATCTCTTTTAAAGGCTGTCGTGAAGGGGAGCATTGTGTTTACAAGCACTGAGGCTTAGAGGAGATGAGCAAAATGGTTGAAAGTCTCAGGTTTTTAAATGACTTGCTCCACAGACACAAGTCCAAGTGAAAGAAAAGAGGAAAGCATACAGAACAGTATCAGATTTGTGTGAAAGGAGATAAAGCGCTCAGTGTGTTGAATGATGTGAATTACTTTGTGCTGTCCTGTAAATCAAATTTCTTATTGCGCAATAAATGAAATGATATTTTATAATTCCTTGGCCTAAGAAATTAACCTCTTCAATGCCACCGTCGGTGCCGGTGTCCATGGCCAACACATTGTCTTTCAGAGGCTCTAGTGGCCTCCATTTTGAACCTAGAGTGAACACTCTGAATAAATGAATAATAAATAAAATAGATGCCTAAAAAACAGTGTTTATCACAGATTTATGGCTAGAAATACTTGACACACAGTGCTGAGCTGCATCTAAAAATTTACTTTAAATTCCCAGCTTTCAGAGGAAGAATAGCTCTTCTTTGTGGCATCTAATGCCGACCTTATATTTTCTCCTGAAAATCCCCAGTCCCTCCTAAAATGGGTCTCAAAAACGGGGATGGAGTGGAAGAAGTTGATATGAATGATGAAAGCCATTTGTTGTGAGATCAATTCAGTAATAATCAATCTTTTTTTAATATCTTTAGGACTTGAGAGAATCTTAGTTCTCAAAGGTGACCGCCATGCAACGTTGATTAGATCAAGAGTTTCAAGTCTCAGGGCTGGGCGATAAATCGATTAATTTGAATATAACCATGCAGAAAATTATAGAATCATTAAGTTGAGACTTTAAACTACTACAGCTGTTATCTTGTTTACATTTCTGCTGCTACTTCATCGAGGACTGTTCCAGTTGGAAAGATCCTTCAAATACAGATGAGACAAAGAGATTTAATTTTTTGGCCGTATCGCCCAGCCCTTTTTTTTCTCGCTCCTGGTTTGTGTGCTTGGAGCCGGCGGCCTTGGGGAACGTTGTTAGCGCTGCGCCAGAGTGTTGGCGGCAAAGCCCAGTCCTATTAGAGCCCTGGTCTGCGGACTGAGATAGACGTGTGCAGTGTGACGTCCTCATAACTCCGTACGCCGCCACCTTCCTGTTTAAGAAAGCCGTCCTCATTCTTGGACAGCAGATCTGGTGTTTCCGGAGCCTCTCTTTGAGTCTGGTCGCTGCTGCAGAGCAAAAATTGAGTTACCAGGTTGGCACATGACGGCATGCTGCTCTCCTGTGTTGTGTGGAATTATGTTTGGCATTTCAGAAAGCCCTGCTTATCTCCTGCCTCTTCTCTCTCTCTCTCTGTGTGTGTGTGTGAGAGATTTCTTGTTTGTGTGAGTGCCTTTGTGTGTATTCATGTGTGTGTGTGTGCAGACTTTTTTTTTTTTTGTCCACGTGGGTGTGTGTGTGTGTATAGCCTGTGTGTTAAGCAGTAAAATGTCATGAGTCCAGCAGCAAAGAGGGAGCCTGAGAGTGTGTGATGGACAGGAAAGCAACAGAACACGAGGCACCCGGGTAAAGAAAGATGGATAGAGGAGTGGAAGACCAAGCAAAAGGGCAATAGTGATGGAGAGACTGTAACATAAAACGACAAGTGAGGTGGCACTGCCCATAGTGACTTTCACCCATGGGTGCTCTGCGTAAGTGTGTGTGTGCATGTATGTCCGTGCATTTGCAGGGTTAAGGTCAGGGAACGGGTTAAAGAGGACATCGATTCATGTGAGTCATGTTTGTGTGTTTGCCAGGTCATCGTACATATATATCGAATTATGCTTTTCTATGCTGTGTATAAATGCATCATGAGTGCATGCATGACAGCATCCGTCCAATGCAATCGCTTGTCACACACGTCGACTCCTGGTGTGGTGTGTGAACCATAACTAATGTGCACACACACACACACACACACACACACACACACACATACATAGAAAAATGCATACTCCTTTGCTGCAGAGCCTGTGTTCATCAAATGATTTCTGTCCACATTCTGGACTCTGTGTGTGTGTGTGTGTGTGTGTGTGTGTGTGAATGTCAGAGAAAGAGAGAGAGAGAGACGGTGAGACGAAGAGACAGCCTGATAGAAGTTGCCAGATAGTAAGAGATGGTGAACGAGAGGCACAGTGTGAGATGGATAGAGGGACAGAAAGTTCCCCCCAAAAAAGGAGAGATGGCTGCATATCCAAACTCTCCTTATGCCTAACCCTAACCTTACCAAATAACCCAAAATGACCACTGTGGAAAAAAAAGTTTTAAAAAATCATGTCACTGTACTAAGAGAGGCAAACTCGCATTTGGTTGGGCCACAAACAAACTTGCGTCTAGACTTTTTCAACGTCTATTTTGTGAGTACGAAGTCTTCGCTCTTGTGTCTGAGCTGGATCTTTCTAGTTTGTTGCTTCAGAATCATCCTCGGGCCGCCAGGGGCTTGGCTTTGGGCAGTCGGGTTTCATTAAAGAGTTCCTCTTTCCTTCCTCTGTGTAAGCGCTGAACTGATAGTTGGAGGTGAGCTGAGGTTGTGGCGAGCTTGTGTGTGTGTGTGTGTGTGTGTGTCCGTGTGGTCATCGTGATCTCCATCTCTAGGAGGTCTTTGAAGAATCTATATAACGTTTCGCTTCATTATAGCCTGCCAGATCACAGGGAAGTTCGATCTTAACTTGTCTGCCCACTTGACCTTCTCTTCCATCCCTTCGTTCCACTGATTCCAAAAAAAAAAAAAAAAAAAAAATCTCCTTGGCCCTTACTTAGCACTTCTCTGTCATGACCTTGATCATAGCGACGGCAAAATTGAATCCACCTTTTGCCTATTTTTTTTTTTTTCGCTTGTAATGTTATAAAAGTGGATGTCAGCGTTTTCTGCTGGCACTCTTCGTGTAAAGACACTCAGCTGGTGGTTAAATGCCGATCGTCTATATTTTTAATACCTGAATCTATATCTAATTATCTCCTTTTTCCTTGCTCGCTTGCTAGATTACACACCCGTCTGTCTCCTTCTCCACCCCCGTCCTATTTGTTTACCTGCGAGCCTTTCCACTGCACTCTTTTTCACAATTCAATTCAAATGTCTTATTGGCATGAATATTACATGAACAATATTGGCAAAGAGAAATAACTAAATATAAAATGCGGGTGCGCACTGCGGTACCTTGTTGATGAGGGATCTGGTCTGATGCTTGTTCATGCACAGACACACACAAAAAATGAAATTTAAAATCAGCACGAGCTGGACATGAAAGTCTAATATTTCTAATGTAAAGATGATTACCGTTTTTCCTCATTTTGCGTGCGCGTTTTAATATACACGTCTTGATCCACTGTAGAGGATAAAGATGGAGTCTGGATATTAGGATATTCCACTGAGTCTGTTTGCCATGTAGAGAATTTTTGCCTGGTCTCGTGTGTGTGTGTGTTCGTGTGTGTGTGTGTGTAAACCTGCTTGGTCTACTTGTGTGTACGACTTTCATCACAGTTCCTTACATTTCTGTGGCCTCTCTACCTGCTATAGTATAAACATCTCCCTTTCTCATATTTTTTCCCTTTGTTTTTTTTTTTTTTTCTCTCCCTGCCTCCTTTGCCCCCTTGACCTCGGTCTCTCCCTGCTTGAGCAAAGTTGTCTTCTAGTTCTCTCATGTGTATCCCTTGTTTTCAGATCCCTGCACCTCCCGTTAACGCTTCACTGGCTTGGTTACATGTGTTTTCCCCTGGTCAAGTTCTCTTTTTTCTTATCCTTATCTCTATTTTTTGCACACACACCATCGCATATTAGGATCTTTGATGCCAGCCCTTGAAGGTTTTACCCCACCGATTTATGAATTATCATCATCAGCTGAATCGAATATCAAACGAACTGTAAAAACGAGCCTGCTCACTGTATCTGATGGTCCCTTTAAGCTGCTCCCAGTCTGCAAGTTTTGGTGTTTTCGGCCTCCCTGGTGCTTCTAGTTTGGTTTGGCCAAGACTTTTTTTTTTTTTTTTTTGAGTATGATGTCTACGCTTGTGTGTGCGCGCTGGCTCTTTTGTAGTTTGCCGCTTCAGAAGTCGACTTCATGCTTACAGCTCACAGTGAAAACTTCACAAACTGAATGAAGGGAAAATTACGCTGGTCATTGAGGCATTTTTTTTTTCTTCTTTTTGTTTTTTGTTACTGGTGATATTTTAATGTGGAAATGTAGTGTTTTGACCCACCAGGATGTTGTGTTCAGTTTTGGCCTCTTTCCAGTTGTTTTCCGTGCAGAGGTGATGCTTGTGAGAACCGACTGAGCTCTGACAGCTTGGCACATTTTCATTTCTTCCTTTTTTTTGGGGGGGGGGGAAACAGATACATGCACTCGGTGTCCTGGGATCTCTCCGGTATGACTGCAGTCTTCCTTCCGTTTGGCCGTTGTGCAGCCAGACAGAAAAAGTTGGAGGGGTCAAGTGCCTTGCTGAAGGGCGCCAAAGCGGTTGTTTTAGCAGCCGGCGCTGTGTGTGAAAACTAATTTCAACTTTAAGCGAAAAGGCCGCTGCACTTCAATTGGGTTTTCAAGGTTTTTGCGAAGCAGCGGCAGTAGCCTCAATAAGTGCTCCCCTGCAGCAGTTGTGCTGTGCTGCGTGCGAAAACAGTTAAAACGGGGCCGTGCGCCGCATCTTAAACAATTTTTTTTCAGCAGCTTCATTCAGTTCAGCTCGCTCAGTTTATCCATCCACCCGTCCATCCTTTTTGATTGGTTCATTTATTTTTCTCTGCCCGTCTTCCCTCTTTTCCACTCTTCTTTCCCTCTCACTTGCATCGCTTTGGTCATGGTGAAATCGATACTAACCTACTGAGAAGATGAAGCGTCCTTCCCTCTGATCTGGAGTCAGCCGCTTGTGACCTTTTCACCGTGTTACACAAAGCAGGACTGTAGGCAGACACACTGATCCAGGATCTTTCATTCAGTATTTACAAGAGGGCTGGAAATCCATCTCATCGGACTTATCAGTGGGAGGAATAAGAGGTTTAGACACACACACAGCAACTCACACTCTCACACACGCACGCACACACACGCACTCAAACTAATATGTGCCTCTGGGGCTGGGTTATCTGTCTATCTCTCCTTCATTTCACACCTCTAAACCACCACTAGCACGCTACTTAATCACACAAATAGCCTTGTAATTATTATCTGTGTGTGAGTTTGCGCTTGTGTACTTCGTGACGCGCGCGCTTGTGTGTATGTGACGGTATAAGTCCCGGAAAAGCTTTATTTCAGGCAAATTGAATTGAAGATGAAGAACATGCAAAACCAATTAGCAGAGGAGACAGGAAGCTGATGGAGGAGTCTGGTGTCATCAGGGAGGGAGAGGAAGAGAGGTTGTTTGTGTGGCTGCAGCCAGCGCAGAGAGAGAGAGAGAGAGAAAGAGAGAGAGAGAGAGAGAGACGTCCTTAAGAATACTGAGGAAGTGTCGAGGGAGGTGATCCATACCAAATGCCATTCAAAGTACTTTAATAAATAGCAATCCAAGGTCTTGTTTTTCATCATGCATTTTTTTTTTTTTTTTTGCGCTGCATTGCAGTTCAATGGACATTTTTTTTTTGTGGCTCTGCTTTATTTAACACAATTGCATGTCCTCAAACTCCCTGTGGACTTTTTTTTTTTACTCATTTGGCTTGTTTACACTTAAAGAAACCTCATTACCTAAGTTCAGTTACAAGCACACTCGCTTCACTGGCTTTTTTTTTTTTTTTTATTGTAGTGGACATCCCAAGGTTTCCAAACATCCCAGATATGTCCTGCTGAATAAAAGGGTAATGTGTATAGAAAGATCCACAAGACATCTAGATTTTTTTTCTTTTTGCCCTAAAACAATGAATGGATTTGAATATTTCACTCAAGTGTGATGGAGCCTCAGTGAAGTGCTGTAAGCAGCAGATACAGAATATGTTTGGGTCATTGTTGTACAGTGCGGGAAGAACCTATTTTTCTAACTTTGAAACTACTTCAAGGCAGAATGAGTAGGATTTTCCTAAAAAACAATTTATAGACTCATATAAAACTGACCCCGCAGATCCAGCAGTTATGACCCTCTAGCAGTGTGTGTGTTGGTGTGTGTGTTTCTGCACAGACCCTGGCCTCTGCCTGGATTTTCTTGGTTCTATGAGCTCGGGCATCTTCTGGGCATCGACCTTTGGGCAGTGGGTGTGCAGCTCCCGGCCAATCACAGTGCGCAGTGCCAGATCGTGAGCATGACATCCAATAGGAAGCCACGAAAATCTAGCGAGGCAAAACGCCAAGCGGACAAGCTCATTCCACAATGAGAGTGAATCCGGGGTTGGCAAGTTTCAGGACCTCGGCAGTAGAACGAAACTTTTTTTTTTTTTTGACAGCAGAAACGGAGGAAAGAGAGTGAGGAGAGCGGGCGATGTTTGTTGCGTTCGGGTTGCGACCCAGAGAAGGAGACAAAGAGACAGAAGGAGGGAGGGCACAGCCGTCACCTTGTTGTGATGACAGCGCCAGCATTAAGCCTGGTAGTACACAGTCGCTGAGCGCAGAGCTGCCCATCTTACAAACACAAACAAGAAAAAAAGCTCTTTTTATGGAGAGACAACAACAAACAATCTCCGCCTTTCATGCACACTCAAATTTTCACACAAACATCGACTTACCGGCTAAAACCGCCACTCCAGCTTACAAGTCTACTATCACGTGGCGAACACACACTTGATAAAAGACATTTGTACGTGTGCGCGCGAACACAATGTCTCACAGGCATCCCAAAGACACGAGACAGACATTTTTATGGCAACATAAGCAGAATCAGTCTGTCTCTCTCATACACACACACACACACTCATGCAGAAAGTTAGGGTTGTATGGTGTCAACTGGGACTTTGAAGCCCTAATCAGGATTAAACGGCTGGAAATCGGCTGTGACGAAGTGAGGGGAAGAGGGATCGGCGAGGGAGGGAGAGAGAGAGAAGAGGGCGACGGAAGAGAGGAGGAGGAGGATGGAGAAACAAAGATGAAGGAAAGGAGAAAAGGGGAATGGGAATGAAAGGGTAGTGAAGATGAAAGCGCAGAGGAACGGAGAGAGGAAGCCACCGAGAGGAGAGGAGGAGGGGAGAAAGCGGGCAGAGGGAAAACTTGTATAGAGAGAAAAGGATAGAAAGAATAGGGAATGAGTTGGCAGAGATAACGGCTAAAAAGAGATTAGAGAAAAAACAGATTTCCCTTTTTGACAACTCTGTATGTGTATTTCGCCGCAGTATCAAAGGAAGAAATCGGGGGTGGTGTGTGTGCACGCGCGCAGGCATGCATACTCGCAGGGGTACGGAACATATAGCCAACTGTACTTCAAAGGGAAAGACATGGTGTTTTCACAGCGGCTTCCTCTATAGCTGATTGGTTCCACTCCATTCTTTTGCCCATCTCTCCCTCTGTTTCTCCTCATCCCTCTTTTCTGCCTGTCACTCTCGCTCGCTCTCACTCCATCTTGGTCCCCGCTCTGTTGTAACAGCACAGCTTGAGTTCAGACGCATGTGAGTGTCTGAGCGCGTGTGTGTGTGGAGCAAAATAACAACACTCCAGCTCCCTAACAGCGGCAAGCCTGTCTCTGTGAATATTAATGTGCGATCGGAGCGAGAGGTTGAGGCAGGGAAGAGGGATGAGGAGAACGGATGGGAGGGAATGGAGAACGGAGGACGGTGACCTTGTTGAAGGTGTGGAGTCTGATTAGTTGGGTGAGTGATGTATTTTCCTGGGGGACGCTCTATCTGTCATGGCTTCCATTGTTCAGGTCAAGCACAGTTCACTTTCTTTCAGCTCAATTAAGCTCGGTGCAAGCCTACGGTCATGGAAATCCTGGAAAAGTCTTGGAATTAACAAAATGTGTCTCCCAGGCCTGTAAATGTCTTGGAAAAAGGATGAAATACCCCTAAACTTTTGGACAAAATGTTCATGATTGTATGAATGAGGTCAACTAAACCTGAGGAGGGGGAACAATTAAGATATTATTTCCTTGGAATCAGCTCTCGCGTCATTCCAGGAAACCAGCCAGGAGCATATGATGGATGCGATGAGATTGTCTTGCGATTCAAGCCACAAGTTGTAAACTTTGCTTTACGCATTCCACCGCCAAAATACAGTCCTGGAAATTTTATGTGGTTATATAAAAGTCATGGAAAGTGTTTGAAATTTAATTGGTAAATAAGTTTAGAGAGCCTGGTAGTTAGGGTAAGGGCTCTCTTTGCATTTAAAGAGAATGTGTATTTATACTGCACACAGCTTGCTACTATTGAATTATGTGGCTGCGTCACTGTAACCATTTTATCGTTTGGAAATTACATCTGAAAACCTGAGGTCGTCCTGTATTCGAGGACTCAACAGTTACTCATTATTCATTCAAAACAGCAGGTGGCGATGCACACGACCTCTGTGCACAGTAGTCTGTGCACAGTAGTCTGGCAAAAAGAAAGAAGTTGGGTCATTTTGCCAAGTTGCCTGTAGCCAATAACAGTCAGGCTAATGTTAACGATTTCTATTTTTATGTTCATTTTTTAAAATGTTTTATTGGTTTTATTATAGTCTAGACTGGAGTTTTTTTTCCCCTTTGAAGTTCTGTACTAGTCTAGAGTTAGACTTCATGTTTGATGATTTTGATTTATCTAAAAGGTGATATAAATCAGCATACCTTTCTTTATTTGTGCTGTATTCATTCATTTAGTTATTTTTGTCTGATAAAATGAAGAGATCTGCTCCTCAAAAAGTTGCCAGTTTTTTTTTCAAAAACTGGCATTGAAAAAGGGTGAGTCATCCAATAATCTGGGTTGTCTTATATTCGGTCCAACACTGTATAAACTGATCTAGGTCAAGGTTGAAGTCTGGTGACTGATGGCTCTGTCACTCTGATGTACTGCAAAAGTTTTCAAAACTGTCGCCGCAGAGTAGGTACCCAGCAATTATGAACGAAAACAGAACAGAACAGAAAACAGGGTATGGATTCAGACTAGGGGACAGAACAAACAAACAAACAAACAAACAAAAAAAAAACATGAATATTAACACATTCATGAATTGCGATGAGTTTTTGACCAGTCAGCATGCAGGAATCCACCAAGTCCCCGGGCTTTCATCAGAGTTGTTGTTAATAACCGCAAACAGAGGAGATGAAAGCAGCTCTCACAAAATTTGACACGAAATGCAGAATTCATGTTAATGTTTCAGGTCTGTGCTGTCAGGCCACCGCCACAGCCACAACTGGTGCCTGAATGTTCCTGAAATCCACGGGGGGATTTTTTTTTTTCCCTTTTTTAACCAAACTACAGCTCTGAGCACGAGACGTGATATTGTGCAAGTTCCCATGCATAGTCATGAATATTGGGATTTGGTAGCACGCATGATGATATGCATACAAATGCGAACGCAGACATACATGCACACACACACACACACACACACACATGGATGCGCACACACACGCACTCAATCACTCACAAGCGTGTGCACACATACTCACACATACACGGGGGCAGGGTCCAGGGGGAAGTGGGAGCTTTGATTAAGGGTCTGTACACACACTGATTAATTGATGCATTCTAATACACACATACTCACACACACACACATACACATGCACACACTCAGGAAGGTTTTAGGGCTTAATCATCTATTAAACAAACACACACACACTCCCACACAAACAATAATATAATCTGCCTACAAATCAATTAGCGCACACACACGTACACACACTCCCACTTACATAATAGGCTAAACAATATTCAAAATTATGCTTGCATGCACAGTATTGGAATAATGAGTAATTCATATTCTTTCCGAGTTGGACGCAGGCCTTCGTCTCCAACACCTCCCGGCTCAGCTGCTTTACTTTGAATGAGCCGCGTGTCGCTGGTCTGCCGCCTCCGGTTTGTTTTGAGTCACCAACACGAATTGAAAACACCTCAGTAGAACCACTCAACTCCTAACTGTGCCTTCACATCTCTGTGACCCATCATGCACTGCCTTACTCGAGGGGTCGCTGCATCCCAACAGTGCGAGAGCCTCCCAACTGCATCCGAGTAGCGGTCTCACCGAGCTTACAGGATCCGTGTTTGTGTATTTTGATGTGTTCTCACAGTGATCCTGCTGTATTAGCTTTGTTTTGATAGTGTCATTTGATGCTAGCTGATGGCTGTGTGGCCACATTTCATAGCCCGCAGTCGATTAAGTAGCATTAATTGACGAGAGAAAGGGAGAGGGGGGGAAAAAATTGATTCAAAAAGTTTTTCAAATAAAAACTGTGAGTAAGTGGTAACCTTTGAACGGCTGTAAGCGGCTTCCTGTCTCTTGGACTTCTTGTTCTTGACATAAAATCCAATCAGTAGAAAATGTCTGGGCGTTGATGGTCAGCGCTCAGAAAAAGTTCAGTTCTAACTTTCCTCGGCCAACAGCAAGCAATTTTCCAGTTGAGTCATCCATCCTGCATCTGTCCCGCATTACACAGTGGATGATGCACCGTGTTCTGTTGCTGAAACTTGCAAGGGAAACTGAATCGCCATAATGCAATACAACAGTTGATGCTCTCAAAGGACCGGTTGCCACGTAATTCCATTTCACCTCAAACGATTTGTTTTGAAGGCATTAAATCCTGCTGTACTTCGCTGTTGTATGCCGTGAAATGTGCCACTTAAATGATGACTACATCTGTAAATGTGCATCTGGTCTTTCAAACGTGCTGTAACCCGAGGCAGATCCAATGTATCATAGTTGCCAGTTCTGCTCATTAAAAGCAGACCATGCTTTTTTGTTTGTTTGTTTTTCTGTTGTATGACATATAGTTCACAAAGTTGCACTAAAAACACTGCAGATATTTTTGACACTTCTGTTTTACAATGAGATTATTGCTGCTTATATGAATTTGGTGGCGTATTTGACAGCTGGGTTTGCTTGTTTTCTTTGTAACATCTGGCAACCCTGTAGCTCTGACAATTTCTGTGTTAACACTTCTCGGTTTCTGAAAGGGGCCTGAGGTGTACCTGCTCTCGCAATGGCTCTCCCTAATATAAAATTCCATTACAGACCTTCACTCTTGCGATGCTAAAGTAAAAGTGTCTGTTTTTCTAGTAACGCTAAATGATAGATGATATGGTTACCATTTGGTGCAATTGCATCACAGAAACGCGTCCTCCAAATTACCTCACTGTCTCCACCTGCATCCGTCTTTCTCCCGCTTCGTCTCTCCCTCCGTCTTGCCGTCTCTGACTGTGTTGCTAAGTGCTTCGCTCAGCTCCACAGCACAATTACCCTTCCTAGAAATTACGACGGGGACGCGCGCTGCAAGCATGCGTGCACACACACTGTGGTAAAATTATAGCACAGTCCGAGCCCGCTCTGCTATTGAGCATAAACAAGCCCATTACAGCGAGGGAGGCGGAGAGAGAGAGAGAAAAGAGACGTTGAGATACACTTGATTGCGAGTTTTGAGCCAAAGTAGTTTGTAATGTTCTGTTCAGTCTTGTTTGGTAATTTGCTGACTGGGCCTATAAAACTAGCCTTGCCCTTAACAACCCACCAGTCGAGTCAGGACCATTTACCAAGGCCTTGTTGGGGCCCTACAGAGCCAGAAGGCTAACAGAGGTGACATGTTTACAGCTGTTCCAGACAAAGCCTTTCAGAGTGGCATTTCATCACAATGTCTAGGCCGCTGCTAGATCGATAGGGGAGGGAGGAGAAGGAGGAAAAAAAGACACATGGTTGGCAAAGATAGAAAACAAAAGCAGGAGCAAGAGATGGTAAAAAGATGTTTGGTGAAGGAGGTGGTAGGTATGTAATATGGTACAGCCTTGAACTCTTCCTGTGAATTTGGATTATGTATAATTATAGGCCACAGAGGCATGGCCATGGTGAGCTATGAGGGCAAAGGGGTCTGGACCTCGGTAATTGTGTCATATTCAGAAACAAAACTGAAGCTATATCACTGTATGTATAATGTGGTTTTGAAAACGTCTCTTTGGAGTGTCTGTTGCTGTTGTGAGGAGGTGAGTGAGCGCGCTGGCCCGGCTTCCCTCATCCAGTACTCCCAATCCTCCTCTGTCCATGCCCTACTGTCAAGTGAGCCGGCGTTTCAATTTATTTGCGCTGTTACTGCAGCAATTACAGTAAATTATGGGAACAGTGTGGAGTCAGAATGAGCAAAATTCTCTCTCTGTCTGTCAGATTTAGAGATTAAATAATGATACACTGTTACTAAAGCATTTTTCTTATATTTGCTGCTTAATAAAAAGGTTAAAGTCATGGGTGTGCATGTAAGTAGTTTTTTTCTGTTGGATGTCTCTTTCATCACTGTGACATTGGAGATATTTGGAGTATCATTTTTTTCAGATATTTCTAGTCAAATTCACCTCCAACTTTCACAATACAGTATTGTTGATGGAAGTTTTCAGCTCATTTAACTCTGCATAAAACATTATTTCCTAATAGATGCACTCATACTTCCAGTGGATTATTCTTCTTCTGTCTTAAACACTTAATTTGGAGAAATTTTATTGTTCCATTTTTGGAATCTCACAAGTCACCTTCAGGTGTCGACATGTTGAGTGAAACATGGTACAAGCTACACGTCATCTAGTGACAATATAACTTGTGCTTCTTATGGTATGTCTGCCAGCAGATCTCACTGCATATCTAACTCTAATTAATGGGCTGTTCTAGATTGGCAAATGTTTGCAGGTGCAATTTTGGCATCATTATCGCTAATTTTTGGTGCTCTCTAAACAGCGATTTGAAATTAGTTTTTGTTTTGTAAAATTACCTCGACTATGTTCAGGTTATAAAATATGTGCAACCATTTTTTTTCTCATTTCAGGAATTAGAAATTCCCATTAATTTCTCCCATCGACAGTGTTTTAATTAGGACGTTTTATCAACTCAGAGACAAATGTCGAATTGACTTCTGAGGCCTATTGTACAAGGAAATTGGAAGCAGCCTCACCCAAGAGTACCCAGCGTGTATTTGCAGTGGTTTCATGTTCCTAGCTGTGAAGGCACACTGTGCATGCTGCCGTAGGAAGGTGTGAATCTCAGTCTAATTTCCACACAGCAAAAAGTTGATCTAAGAGCTTATTTGCTGAAGAGTTAGTGTGTTCCTGCAAGGCTCAAGTGAACAATCACAGTCAGAGGAAAAAATGACACTGTGGCACAGAGGCTGGCATGGGATTATTAACAGTTGTGATGAATTTCTGGAGTTTTACACACTGAAGGCCTGTGGCAGCAATGAATCAACACAAAAAAATGGCCACCGGATATCTCAAAACAGGAAAAAAATGAAGGAGTGGTGGAATGACTTTGCCAGTGGTCAGAACAGCAGTCACTCCACATCTTCGGCTCTAGGCTGAAAACCCATTTCTTCATGAAGTAGCTCACCTTCTCCCCACTGAATCATATTCCCTCTCCTCGATTTGCTCTGATTTGCTCTTGAGAAGATAAGAGCTTTTCTTTTTCCTCCTCTGCATCTTTTTTTCTAGCGATGATGATAACCTAAGAATTAAATGTAAAATGAAAAACACATCAAACAATAGTCTGAGGTATTAACTTGATGGAAAGGCTGGCATAGCCACCGCCTGTCAAAAATACCAGAATCACCCTCCTGGGGTACGGATAAGTAGCTCAAGTCTGAAACCATCAATGTCACAGTGGTGTCTGGTTATCTTGACAAGTCGTAGATGGGCATGGAGAGTTGGGGGCTAAATGAGCGGAGCCACACAGGTACTGCTCTGCTGTAGAATCCCATCCAATTACACCGGAGCTGGACTAACTCCAAGCAGCTAATTTGTTTTTTTGTTAGTTTGCCATGGTGTTGGCCACACTTACTTTTAACATGCACCTTGTCAACAGGTAGGATAAAAAGACAGAATGCTTGACTGATGAAGCTAATAAAATGATATGACAGAATGAATATAAAAATAATGAGCTGACAGAGACGGAAGCAGTGACCTTCGGGTATTTTAATGGACTTTGCATGTCCTTAAGCTGGATCAGATGAGATTCAGGTGCACAGCAGTCAATTTGTGCAGGGAACACACAGTGTACCTGTTATAAGTGGCAGCAATTAGCTGTTTTGTGTTAGATGTTTTTTTTGTTTTTTTTTGCCAGGCAAATGAGAAAAATGTATCCATTGCTGGGTTAGCCATGTCATGCTTCGACGTTGAAGAACTCATTCAAGGCGTTTGTCCTCAGAAGAACTGACATAAATATTAAGACACACTGTTTTGGTCTTCAAAACACTCGGGACAGCGCGCAAACAACAGCGTGTAAACCGCTGGCAGATGTGAGCACAGTCTCCCGCTGTGAAGAGACCCAATGGAATATTGAGTAAAACTGATTTTTTTTTTTCTTTGGTCTTGAAAAATCCAGACGCGAGAAAGAGAATCAATGTCCAAACAGCAACCAGACAAATTGATTCTCTTAGTTTTGAATAGTGGCAAACATGTTTACTTTTGGAGTGCACACTGGTGGTTTGGGTTAGTTACATGGCTCGGAAAAAATACCACATTGATCGATAGAGACAGAAAGAGAGAGGGGGATAGAATGAACAAAAATGAAAGTTGAAGAGAGAGGGAAACGAGTAGAAATCATAGAAAGAGAACTTGAACAGGTGAGGGAGGCAAAGATGGTGTGACAGTGAGACAAGGAGGGATCAGAGAGGCGGAGGAGGAAAAACGCTTTGTGGTTTGGTTGCTTCGACTGATTGAGAGCAAAAGTCTCTATTCTAATTCTAATGAGTTTAATCATGGCTTGCCCTTAGCCAGGCTAATGTCTGGATTCATTAATTGTCAATTAAACCCGGATCAGAGACAGAGACAGGCTCACTCCTTGGCGAACCCTGTACTGGAGGCGTAAAGTAAAATGCTGTTTGTGTTTTCAGCAGTTTGACGATAGCGCTCCTGAAATAAAGATAAGGCCGGATGGTAAAGTTAAGATAGGAAGCTAAGATGGATTTAAAATCCGCTTCTCAAAAGGCAAAATAGGATTTTTCTTATCTGTTTTTTTTTCTGTGATAAGATAGGATTGTCAGTTTGCATTCCATTCTGTAATATGGTTCCTGCTATTGAAGAAATTCGACGGACGGGAGGGGTGGAGGCTTTGGTGAAAGAGAGGATGCATAAATAGTGTTCAGATCAATAGAAAAAGAAGGTAAGGCTGTTTTTTTAAGAACCCAAGCTTTCAAAACACAAAGATTTAAGTAATAAGGTGTGTGTTGTCATATGTCTGTGTCTGGGTTTGTGTAAGTGTGCTCATGAATGTGTGCCTATGTGCATCTGAGAGCATAACAAGATTTGTCTCATTTTAAGTAGACATTGAGTTTAAGCTTAATGTTCGGTGCTGCTGAGAAAACAAATGCTTTCAACTCAGGAGAGCAATAAGGGAGATGGAGGGGGTGGCAGCAGTGTGGATGAGGAAAGGCGACGAGTGTTCTCTGTATGCTCTGCTTTTCTCATCTTCCACTTCTGCCGTGTTTTCTCCTCACCTACTTTTCCTCACCTTTGTTCTCCCCTTTTCTCTCTCCCCTCTTTCCTCCAACTTCAGCTCCTCCTTCCTAATGTGCCATCATTTCTTCTCCTTTCCTCTCCTCTCCTCAAGTTCCCCTACTTCAGAGCTCTCTGTGGAGGAACAGAAAGTGCTTTTTCATCTGTGAGAGCAGTTTGGAACAACACAAAATAAGGGAAGCGCACAACAATGTGTGAATGTCAAGTGTTTAAAAAGGGAGAGGAGGAAGAGCACTCTGCCTTCAGAACAGCAAACACGAGTACCGAACTTTATGTGGTGGGATATTGGACCATTTATCAAGCAGGAAAAACCTATAGTTCTTTAAGGGATTAAAGAGATGCATGTATGTCTTACTCCCCCTTCCCCTGACCTTCTCACAATGTAAAGGTCCGATGAGCTTTATAACCGCTGATCAAGACCGAGGAAGGTGTTGACGGAACAGGTTGTTTATGGAGCCACTCTTGAATTTTTAGCAGTGTTTATGGGGACATTATAATATTGGTATATGGGAATGTCATGAGGAAAACAGTGTTTTCACCACAGGGTGCACCTGATTCTGAGACGTGACCTCATATTTCACCTGTACGACCATCGAGAGCGATCGTCAGACCCGGTGACTCCCACCAGATGGCTGCCTGTCCCAGTTCAGATCCACTTCCTTCTGTGTGTAAAAGTTGGCAACAGACATTGTGGGTTCAAGGTTTACTTTGACTTTGTCCATAAAGGTTTACTTTGACTTTGTCCATAAAGCTTGTCCTAATGTTGGAACAAGGGTGACCCTAACCCCCCCCATTTATCGGGTTCCAAGTTTTGTTGAAGTTACCAAATGCAACATGTTGTTTTAGCTCTGGGTACAACCAGTCTCTAAATGACATCTTTGCTGAAAATGCTAGCCTCTTAAAGCACCCCTCACACTGTTTTTCATTGCATCTGTCAGAGGTGTTAATTCAGTTTTGTGGTCATCTTTGGATTAAAAGTTTTTAATGAGGGTTTTGCTGAAGCTACTAAATGTGTCATGGTGTTTAAGCTTTGGATACAATTTCCAAGTGACATATTTGCTGTAAATACTATCCTTATGGAACATCCCATGTGCCATTTTTTTGTTGTGTTTAGCAGCGCTTCTGTCTAGTTTCCATTGATTTTTGTCAAGGAATCTCAATTTTCAGCCGCTGTTCCTCTTTGCAGATGCAGTTTGTCCATGTTTGGCATGATTTTGAAAATGTTTGACCTTGCCACTTCAATAATTTGGGAGGTTTTGGCGCTGACACATCTGCAGACTCCTCTGTCTCGATAAAATGACATAAGTAACACAAGATGCGTGCAGTCCCACTCTCTGGGATGAGATGATGGATGGCTTCTCTTTATTTAATAGGTCTAATGTTAATATCGTGTCTACTTTACTGGTCCTATTATTTATTTAGCATAGGCAGGAATTGCTGGCAGCTATAACTCTTAATATTAAATGACTGAGGAGACTCCAGGGTTTCAGATACAATGAAATATGCCATACAGAGATGTACTGTAAGGGAAAAGTGGAGAAAATATAAAGGAGGTTAGACACCAGATTTATTAAGGTGAGTCTGTGGCACGGGCATAGTAAAATGGCATCATGGATTTAACTGAAGTGCTTTTTGTAGATACTGGCTCCAAATGTGCAGATAAATGTATGCATGATAAAGGTCTCCACTACAGATTTTCTCATCCTTTTTGGTAGCACCTTTGAGAGAAAATTAAGGTCAGCCAGGGCTTTTATCGTACAAAGAGTGGCTCAGCAAGGCTGTACACTGTGTAATGGAATTGGTCAAGTGGTAATGTGTGGCTGGTGTGAAGCCCTGTGTCGTTCCTTCAACTTAAAATACACTCGAACCACTAAAGCAGCAAGTGTTTGCGCTTAGATTAAAGGGCTGCGTAATTAAAGCGTCAACCCGCTATTTTCTTTTTTGATGCATTATGTTGTTCTGTTGTTCACACCTTTATTTATTTCAGCAGCATTTACCTTTGAATTGTTGTGTATTTTGCTCACACTCTGCTTTGCGATTCTTAGGGTTCAATAGTCTCCTTTTTCTCAATCTCAGCATTATTCTGCTGCCGGCTGGGGTTAGCTTGGGTAAGTAATGTCCATACACCTCTCACATTGTGTGAGAGTTCCGCTTGGGTGAGCTGAGGCCATGTACCTTTCACTACCTTGTTTGTGAACCTGTAAGTCTTTGATTTTATGTGTGTGTGTGGCTGACGTGAACCAAGATGTGTGTGTTTGCACCTTTATGTGTGCACATCTGGCCTTTGCTTTTATTGTCTCTCTGTGTATCTCTGTGTGTTTCTAAGTTTGTGTGTGTGTGTGTGTTACAAATCACCTTTGAGCTCAGAGTGGTCATCTGCATAGTTGAAAGGTTCAATTATATTCACTGTGTCTCAGTAATGCCAATGTTAAAATCCAGCAGGAACAAATCCCAGGCAAGCAAAAGGGACAGGGTCAAGCTTTCCTCTTGCCTCTGGGTGTTTGGATGTGGGCGTTACACCGTGCTAGCAAGGTTACAGGGGTTAAGGGGTTAAGGTATGGGTGTGTCTGTGGACTGCGTTGGCCCTGCAGATTTTTCACAGCCCAGAATTCACTGTGATATGTACAGTGCATTATTAAAACCCCAAGAAGTAATTTACACAACAGCCCAGCCATCATAGAACAGCCCAAAATTCCCTATAGACTCAGTGTAGTTGAGTCTTCATGGTCAGCATTGGCAAATTGCAGCTTGGGGCTTTCATTATGTGATTGTAAGCAGTGGACCAGGGAGCACATGGTGTGCCAGGATTGGATCTGGTGGCTGAAGTTTTGGCGAAACGGTTTCACGGTTTGTAGTACTCACAATCACAAGTTGACTGGAGTGTGTTTAGGCGGCGGTGACAGTTTTCTTGCATTTTGTGACAATGGTGAGCAGTAGGTGTGGGATTAAACTCTCCATTCTGTAGCTCAGTGGGTTGAGAATAGCACCAACACAGCCAGGTTTAAGGGTTTCATTCCCACAGAGACCACCAATGCTGAAAATCAGTTATCTCATTATACTTTAAGCTGCTTTGGATAAGTGTCCACCAAATGACAGAAAAATATGTTGTGGTTATAATTACATGTTACCTGCGCCACTGATGGAACAAGCTCTGATATCTCCGTTGGCAGGCAAACACGGTAATTTCATTATTTATACTGCTGTACAAGTGATAGTATGCAAAAAGACATGGATTAAACTTCAGTTTTTGTGGCAGCTAATTCCATGGATATATTTTAGAGGCTCGTCAGAGTGACGGCTCATATAGGAGACTGATCTGAACCTGTGCTGTGTAAAACTGCACATTAGGCCCATACTGCATGCGAGTCATTCCATGCAGCTCATTGCTCAACTGCAAAAATCAATAATAAAACAAAATGTCTTGAGTGTCAAGGTTGTGGTTCTGAAAGTCAGTTTCCCCACTGACCTATACTGACATTACTGACAAATTATAGCCAGAGGCTATTGCCACTTTCCCTGCAACAAAGCCACTGATGTGGAAACTGTTTTTGAATGTCTTTGGAGGGGCTCAATTAGAGATTGATGTCTTTTTTAAAATCCAAAGCCTTCTCTTTTAAGTAGCCAGATCTTTCACAGTACCAATCGGAATACTATTTGTAGAGTGTTTGTAAAATGTCTTCATTATAGTGGGGGGAAAATTGCAGCAGCAATAACTTTAAGGTTAGTTTTTTTGTGATAAGTTTTTCAAGGAACTTTGGTGTCTGTAGGTGGGGATGGTTAAGCCAATATTTGGCATGTTTTTTTTTGCAGTGATAGCCGGATAAGACCTTACCATTTTTACTGTCAGAAAGATAAACTGCAAATTCCAAGTTGAGTTGTTTTCTTCCCTGCAACAGCAAACTGTTTCAGTCTAGTAAGTGGAGTTCTTCTGTGAAAGGACTGCTGTGAGCAGTGCACCAAGGCCTGACATCTCTGTATGCAGCCAAGCTGAATATTTCATAGCTGTAATACATTTTGCCTCAGTGTCTTTACACTAGTGTTGGCAAGCAATGGGACATTGTTAAAGCTTGACTGTTTCCCTTGTAGTCTTGATGCTGCCGCTGTTTGACAGTACTCTGATTTGGAAATAAAAGCAACACTAGTCAATATGTAACCCACATACTGTCTGCAGACATTGTATAGACAGCCTTTTACCTCTGGAGACATTATTGTGTCATCTGGAAAACCCCTAAAATGTAATTTCCCATATCATGTTTTATTTAACAGATCTGGAACATCATTTCTGTTACTACACTGGCAAGTTTGCCAAATTAGGTATAATGTGAAGATGAGTCCAGGTCCTGAAGTTTACACGTGTCTTGGAGTGTAGAATGTGCAGTCTTAAATTACCCGATTACCTTCTATTAGTACATTAGAGTGAACGTTTGATAATGCTGCAGCCATTGACCTTGAAGACATTGACCATGCAAATTTAATTGACTGCCTCAAATTCTTGGTTGTGGTCAAGGACAAATCACTTAAAGGGTTCATGAATTTCATACCCCTCATAGGGAACGTTCTCAGGAAACATGCTCTCTAACATGTTGTGTGTGGAGCTTCTCAGTGTTCAGTTACAGGCCCATCATGTTTTCCATCAGCATGTTCCCACTTGGCCGTATCATCTGTGAAAGCCATATTTCATTCCATACACCAATAATATATGTATTTATTACATATAGAAGAGCAATATTTCTCAGTCCTGTGGTTTCTTTTTCTCTCTCACTCTTCTCTTGAACTCGGAGTAACAAGATTTTTCAATAGGATACTTACAGAGAGCTGCAGGTAGCGCTGCCAAGGAAACAACGCACCGAGGTCCGACATCTCTGTTGGCACCGCTGAATATTTCATATTAATAATCTCCAACAGAGTTTGGCCTTAAGCAATGGTTAGAGAAGGGAAGGAGCTGAAATTACTTGTTGCTGGAGAAAAGGCTAAAGGACCCTGTCTTAGCAGTTAGTCACAACTAGTGTCTGCATCGGATTCCCTATGGCTCTTAAGCAGTTTCTTAAGCTAGGTGCAAGAAACCATATTGGCTCCACACAAGACCAAGTGTGAGGTCTTCAGGAGCCTGGATTACAAAATGATGTTGAAATTGATTCATTTTAGGCCCACTAATGGTAAGAAGTGGGGCCAGGGGACAAAATGTGGAGCAGTTGTTTTTGTAGTGAAAACCAGTCCAAGGTTTGGCACTGGAATATGGCAATCCTTTGTTGTCACGTCAAAGAAATAGCATTTTGAGAGAGAGTGGCTCAAAGGATTGTGTGGGTGTCAGCATCACTAATTTAGCATAGGTACTTGGCAAATTTGCATACAACTCTCTCTGATCGTTAGTGATGGTAAACATCATTGTCAGCACAGAGATGGGAGTGGATTTGTGAGGCTTTAGCGTCGCTAATTTAGCAGCCACGAATAGCAAATATAAGCTACTTACACAGGATTCTGTTTCTTAGTGGTAGCGAGGGTGAGCATCAAGACAGATAAGGGAATGCATGTTTGTAGCGTTATTTTAGCAGGCGACGTTAGCACTGTGAGCCGCTGGTAATGAAATACACTCTCCAGGAATACCGCGGGTCTAGAGAGTCTTAAGTCCTATATGTTGGCAGTCAAAATCTGTTTCTCTCCTACCCTTTAGCTCAGTCACTAGAAAACAGCAACAACCAGAAAGATGACGCCCCGTTGTATCTGTCTCTCTCTCTGTCACACACTCTAACATCTCCCATCATCTCCATCTCAAAAAGAAACGGGGGAGCGTTAAAAGATAGAGTCACAGGTTTTCACCTCCTACATCAGCTCAGTAGTCTGAGGGAAGCCTGCAGTGACGATGTGGAGGAGGAGGTGGTGGGGTTTGCCACAAGGAGGACAAAGAGAGAGAGCGAGTGGTGAGAAATGATGAAAAGGGGACAGGAAGCTCCCGTTAGATGCCTTCTCCCTGGGGATATGGGAAGGAAAGGTGGGCAGAGGGAGGGATGAAGAGACAGGTAA
>OMLB01034867.1:11757-22798 GCA_900302555.1 Myripristis jacobus | reverse complement strand
TCACACACAAGCACACACATTGGGACTGGCTGACAGTATCTTTGCTCTAATCAGAATCTTAATTAGTCTGCTAGCGGCGTCCTATTAACATATATTCCTCCTAATTAACCAGGGACACACACAGACAGCGAAAGAGACAGAAATAAAAGATGCTGCTTGAAGTTTCATAGAAGATGAGAAAATAACAAAACAGAAAAAAAGATGAAGTAACCCCCCCTCGCCCCCACAAGAAAATCTCCTCATCCTTTTGAATGTACTCTGTGACCCATGGTGACGCACTTGATGTCAACAGGTGGCGTCATGTAGAGCTTTAATCTGGCAACCTACGTGCTCGTTCTGTCATTCTGACAGAAAAATAGCTCCCAACGAAATGAATGGATAGTCAGTTTTATTATTGTAGCACTCTCGAGCAGTGTTTGTCAGCATTTGCTGTAATTGGCCTTGCCAAGTCAGGCGGTTAACATGCAGTTAGTTCACTCAGCTTTGGTGTCAAGATCTTTTGTCTCCACAGAAACATCACACGCACCTGAGGGTTAAAGGTGCAAAACAAAACACTGGCAAATTAATATGGGACCTCGCTATGATTACAGTACCCAGCTAAAGCTATGGTTGAGATGATTGGTTGCCTCTGCTTTATGTCAGATGTGTTGTTAATGTTATTCTTTGCTGCTTTGGTCCAAGGTTTTTTTTTTTATTTTGCTTTACTGATGAGGATAAACATGTTTCCCTTTTTTTTTCTATAGGCTTTTCACTGGCTTCACCATCTGCCATCACAAGAAATCCTTGAAAGCTTTTTCTCAGTGTGCTGGAAGAAAAATACCCTCTTTCTGTTGTGCAATAAAGCAAGAGAAAATCCTTTTATGCCATAAAGCAAAGCAGAAATGTCTCATAACATTCAGACTAGTGCAACAAAATGTAAAATTCTGTGTAGAGGTTGGTAGTAACTACAGATCTCTGTGATGAGTCTCATTGTTTTTTCATGGTAATTGTACGAATGCCCCATAACCACTCAGTTGGCTTGTGTCTATTAATAGGTAAAACTGAGGGGAATGTAGTGGTGAACCACATGCAAAAGTGTCCTGAATAATAAGAGAGAGAGAGAGAGAGAGAGAGAGAGAGAGTTTTAACTACTTTTAACTACCATAATATTTATGGCCACAAACAAACAGTCTGTCTGTGAATATTTATCTGACCTTACCAACAATTTTGCCTGACTCCAACACCCAGACTCTGTTAGTGATCTATCCTCGTTGGAGAACTTGGCTATAGTTTGGCTAAAACTACTGTAAGGAGGTCACAGTGCAGTACTGTAAGTAAGACAGATGGTGATAGAGCTTGCTTTCTGGTATTAAATACATGATTCACACTAGTCATGTATGAAAAAATGTTGCTGGTTTTTATACCGGTTTATATACACACACACTGTGACCTTTCTTCTTCTGTGCCTCCAAATCCATGAGATTATGCATATTGTGAGTCTCCTACAGTGGAGAGGTGAGTCACCTCTTAACAAAAATGCTGGTATGTTATCTTTGCTGAGCAAATGCTGTCATTTTGTCAGTGTAGTCTGAAACATTGAATAATCTAGGAACAAGATGACATGAGTGGTATGGACACTTACACACACGCAGGCTGTGGGTGAGGACTAAAAAAGAATGTTGTGGGTGACATATAAAGGAGTGTTTGCATCACAGACCCCCTTATGTCTTTGTAGTAACGCCAGACCTGCCCACAAAGCTGTGTCATGACTCATGTCATTCTCCCATGCAGAGCCCCCAGAGCTTCATTTCTAAGGCAACATGGCTGTACTTCAAATGACAACAACGCACTGTACTGATTTGGAGAAAGAAAATGTCTCACTTCTGATCTACGTCTGAATTTCCCAAAAACATTGCAAAATTGGGGTTAGCATCAGCCAGTGAGTGGGCTTCACTTAACTTCTTTTTAGTGCCTTGCCCAAGGGGACAGTTGCTGCTGTTTTGTAGCATCTCTATCATCCTTGCATTAGTTCTTGAGAAACTACTTTCTGTAAGATATTTCAGAAATGTATTGCTTTTGTTATTGATATTGCTTTATATCAGGAGTCAGTGGTGACTCTCTTCTAGAAATTCCTGTCTTACTGATGCCCATCTCTTTTCTCAGGATTGCCATTGGCAGGATTTCACCACAGATACTCTGGATTGAAGTCTGCTTCTAGTTTAAGTTCAAGTTCATTGATTTAGCCCTTCATCACAAGCACATCTCAAAGAATGTGTCTAGATCATACAAATCAACAATCAAGTGTAGAAGAGTAAAATGAAAAACAAGGAAGCAAAGCAAAGCAAAGCACAAGACACAAAATAACAAGCTGTGGGATACAGCAAGCCTATCCATACTAAATAACCCAGCCTACCTGCCAATACCAAGGCAAACTCCCAAGAAGTAGTTTTGTGGTGCCTTGCAAATGAAAAGACTACCTTTGTTCACATATGACACTTGCTGGATCCATGTCAGTCTCAGTTTATTGGTTTACTGGTTTATTGTACATGGTAGGGTAATATTATTCCCAGGAATGTGTTATATTGGGAATCTTTGATCTCATCCATGTGATTAGAACAGAGGTATTCCAAGGCAAAAGAAATCCCTTGATATTATGTCTCCATGCCAGAAAGCATGACAGAAAGAGATCACAGATTACATCTCATCTCATGTAATAAGTTTGGCTACATCTTCAAGATCATCATTGAAGGAAAAATCCAAATAAAAAAAAATCCAGATAAAGTTCTTTACATATGACATTTGATAGATGTTCTTATCCAAAGCACCAAAGTCCCATGAGTGCCTACAGTTTTAGCATAGTAACCCAATTAGAGCTAGTAAGTCATTGTCCGACAACGCCACCTAGGTTTGTAAGAGCCTAGGAACTCTCAATGACCAATAATAACTTATTTTAACTCAATTTATGGTTCAACAAGGGAGAGCAGTGTGTAGTAACCCAAAAGACCGAGACTGAGCACAACAGTGGAAAGAAAGAGTGGTTTATTTTTCCCCAAGTAACCCAGCTAAAATAGGGTCCACAAAGGTAAAATATCCTGAAAGCTGAAGGAACTAAAATATCTAAAAGTTCAGCAATAAAAGCTTAAAAGTCCAGGAATGAAGTGTTTTAAAAGATGTTAAGCTCATAAAATGTGACTCACAGTTCAGCTCTGGCATAGAATTCTACCAAGGCCAGATCCAACAGTGTTCTTGTTGCTGACATGGTTCGTTAGCTCTGTCCTCCTCTGCAGTGAAAGACTTCTTCTGTGGCCCAGCGGTGCGTGACACTACAACAGGAAAAAAGAAAAAAAAAATGACCAGTAAGTTGCTCAGGTCTACTCATTACATGTTAAGATGACTGTTACTTTTTACTTAACTTTAGCTGTAGCTCAGGAGCTCCTGGCTTTGCTGACATCTGTTGTATCACAAAGCTACAGGTGCTCAATCATTTGGGCTCCAGCCTCTGCCCGATGACTGCTGAACTCGGCCGGTAGATACAAATGTCTGGCTCAATCAATGTCCAGTGGGTTTCAGGCAAACAGTCACTGCTGCAGCTGCAGTAGCATGGCCTTTTGTCAGTTCTTTTTTTACTTGACTGGCGTCCTTATTGCATAAAAAATAATTCATCCCACCTGCTGCTCCACTTCCTAGTAGATGATTGACTTCTCGGTGTCCTGCCCCAGCTGAGGGTTGGCTGTCCTAGCCCTCAGTCCCATTGCTCCAGTAGGTTAATTGCTGTCCAGTCCATTGCAATTTGTTTGTTCAGTTAGCTCTAACGTTACACAATGGCACTGCAACACACAATACTATACAATCCAAAAAACCAACTAAAACCAAATAAAGAATAATAATAAAAAAACACAGTTAAAGCCAAATAATCTAAAATAATTAAATCACACCAACTAATAAATATGCATGCAAAACAAAACACATCAAATTAGATTATTCTGCCATGTTACAGACACACAAATTGAAACTGTGTATTTCTGCAGTAAGCAATAGTGTAATATTTTGATTATACCACAACCAGTTTTATTGTGAATTCATTACATATTTTTCATGATTAGCTGCTGAGAAAATGATTCCCCAAAGAAAAGAATATCTGTTATAGGCAACAATGTAGCTAAGCATCAAGCAACAGAGGCTCAAAATAAGCCTGATACATTTATTTGACTGGCCATGTAGTACTTTTTCGCCAGCTGATACATGTATTCACTTGGGGTGTCTATTTTAGGGGTGTTAGTCGCATTTCTCTCCATCTTGAGAGCATCCAGATCCTCACTGGTGACTTGAGTGAACTGTTAGTTTGTGGAACTTTTAAATGGAGGCTGGTCACCAGTTTCAAGTTCATTTTTTAAATTATAAATCAACTTTCCAAAATTGTTGCAATTCATCGCTACTGCTGTTACTGTGTCTCAGCTGCTACAGGTTGATAACTGTTACTTTAAATCATCTTGCAGAGTGATACAGTTATAGAAAAGCAGTCATAGTGAAATTACATTACATCACATTATTTACAATCATCTCTCAGGCAATCAAAATGTGAGGCTGGAGCTGATTGTGCACTAGGTTTCTCAGTGTTTCCTTCCAAACCAGCTCATCTCCTCCCTGCAACAGCTGCTTCTCATCACTAATAAGCCGTCACCAGTATATAGACTAGCCAGATCTTTACACCTCCAATACTGAACATGCAGCTATTATTGTCTTCTTCACACATTTAATGAACCAAACTGCTTAGCTTCTTTGTTGAGTTAAAAGCTCCAGGACACTGTGACAAGGTCTCTTGTTAGCACCAGTGATCACTACATATGTTTGATTCAAAATAACATTGCACCTTTGACTTCAGCAACACATGTTCCTGTTACATGAGATGGACCAGGAGGACCCAAACGTAGGAGACGGCAGGCAAACACACTAGAAGTGAAGATCTTTCACTATAAATGAAGGCAGGTAATCAGGAACACAGGTACTCAGGATAACACAATCAAACAGGCAACCAGAGCACAATGGACTCAGCTGGACTCAGCGGAGTGGCCTCTCCACTTGGAAAAGGTTCTTCAGTTTGGCACATCTATTACGTCCTTCATTTCTTCTCCCCCATGACAACACCACAACCTGAGGAAGGACATTTTCTTGGGTGGTTCAGAGACGGACCATGGGTGAGACATATTTATTCCCAGTGTGACACATTTCTGGACTTCCTAGAGCATCACTTACACTCCAGCCCAGCTCCAGTCTCTGCCAGCCACCAGCGCTCTAGCAGTCAGCTTGCTAGCAATCATGCCAACCACAAGCAGCCAAGCTAGAAGCCCCAGCAGCCTCAGTTTCCAGTGTTTTTACTGCAGCTGCCCCTGTCCCCAGAACTGCAGCAGCCCTGGGCTCCTATGTTGCAATGGCCTCCTGTCACCTGTGCAGTTTTCCTGGTCCCAGTTCCACAATCCCAAGCCCAAGCTGCACTTCTAGACCCAGCTCCCAGAACCCATGTTGCAGCTCCAGCTCCACCTCCCAGAACCTATAATGCAGCTCCAGTTCCAGTTGCCAGAGCACATGTAACAGTTTTATTCAGTGCTACATGAATGTTTTCACTTTTACAATGTAACTTTTTTTCTGTACTATACAGAAAGTGATAAATGATAATTGTCTCCTATTGCCATGAGGCTGGGTACAGGCATTTCTTTACCAGCAAAAATGCAATATTTCAGTATCCTTGGTGTCTTAATGCACTGGAATGTACTGAAGTGTACAGTGTGATAAATGTGCTGCTTTCAACCATGCAATTTTTCCCAAAGGAAGGGCTTTACATTGCCTCGGTGGTCAGTGCTATATGTGGTTTGAAGTAATTCACATGTATTGCTTAATTTAGTTGGAATCAAGTCTTTAAAAAAACAATGTGATACTGAAAAAAAAATCCTTCCTTTTTGAAGGTCATAACCTAAATGTACACCCTGAGGTTTTCCATAGGTTCCAACACATTCGAACAAAATACTACAACCTCTCATTTAGCTTCCATGCCAATGCACCTTTAAGTGTGCTTTAAAAAATAGATAACCTTGTCAGCTACAGCCTTTTTCCATTCCAATCCATTTAGCAGAATGTGGATTCTGACAGTCATCATTAGATATAGAAAAGGGGGTGTGAGGTTTTTCCTGTTTCTATATGTAAAAAGGCTCCGTTGAACATACGTGTGTGAAGCAAACATGGTTTGAAGCCGTGCCTCATGTTACTCCAAGGATTCTTCTTGATACGGATGTATGAGTTTGGCCTCCTCATGGGAGAGCTGGGTTCTGTGGGTTTGATCTACAAGCAATCGGAAAAAAGAGACTCTTGGAAATGCACTCTGAACAAGGTTACGTTCACAGATCAAATATAACAAACGACTAAATCCACTGCCATCAATTTGTTAAAGTGTTCTAATTAAGACTTATTTGTTTATTTATATTATTTATTTATTTAGTGAGATGAAAACCTACATAGTGGTATGTGAAAGGGTAGCATGTGCGGATACTGATTCATTTAATGTTTTCTTGAAGCTGGGAATGTGTCATTCATAACTCCATCACTGCTTACTTGCCTGAGCTGAAGGAAAGGCAGCACATGATGTCTCTGCTATGTTGCTTTGATTGCCTCACTTAGGAAATGGTGTAGCCTATTTCATTGTAGAGGCTGTTGGCATGCATCCAGTCCAGTAACAGATTTATTATGATCATCAAGACGTATCTTGCATAGATCATTTTGCAAATGACCTGATACCGTTCCCTCGTACTCGCTTCCTAATAACGGTATTAAAATATAACATAACCAGCAGTCACTGACCTTTGTGATAGCATATTGGCATATGGGAGATGCTGCAGGGGGCAGTGTACCACACAAGACCCTCACTGGGGGCTCTTTCCATTTTGCAATTACGCAAAAACTACCACAATTACATGCTGAATAAGTAACAAACATGCGTCAAGGCCTTTTTTCTTATATCACCTTGCACTTTCTGTACTGCTGAAATTTGAGATTGGGTAGGTGTGACCAAAGTGAGTATATTGTTTCCTAACCTAACCCAAGGGCTAAGCTTAGGAAAAGATTAAAGTTTAGGTAAAGAATATGGTTTAGTTTCTTGTATAGGCTTATTTGCACAGGCAACAGCTAAACACACTCCACTCCACCCTATATATCACTCCCCTGATCATAATTATCAACAGTTGCAATAACTGGGGTTCCTCCAGTTCCTCCAATAATAACAAGTGCTGTAAATCAGTTGCATGACCCCAATAAGTGCTAAGCAATGTATAGTCACACAAAATATGTAAATCACATCAGATATATAGTACCAAAAGAGAAACCCAATCACTGGGGATATATTGTTTATGCAGGGTTCCTAGGTCTATATCAAATGTTGGGATTTCCATTCAAGCAAAATTCAATGTTTCACATAAAAGGCTAAAGCCCACGAAATACTATATACAGGCAATGAATCACACACAAGAAAAACACACACAAGGTTAAGGAGACAGACTTATTTATTTTATTGATTATGAACCAATCATCAACACAGCACAATGAAAATAAAATGAGCTCTCTTGTTTTGTCTCCTTCTTTCCAGGTTGGATTTGATTGGCATCTACCTTTGGTGCATCCCCCCAAAAAGGCTTGTCCAGCCCGGATTGGCCTCTTAGCAAGATTTTGGGCCCCAAGTAGGTTGAAATGTAGGAGTATTTCATTTTAGGATCCACTCCTAATTGTGCATAGGTGTTGTTTTAGCCAAAGCCTATAGAGTGGTGAAGTCCCGCCGCTTCCGGTGGACCCCCATGGGACCTTTCGGAGCGAAAAAATTGCATGGTGTTCAGTGGACAGAAAATTATTATTTTCTGATCCCCCCGTCATCATGCCATGGATTACACAAATGTTGTTTATAGGCTTAAATAACAATTTTTCATGTCAAGGGTTTGACCGTTTATTGCGCCATTGTTCAGTTAAATGCTGTTGAGAAAACACAATTAGAAAGACTACATGTTGTGGCGTATGTGACGTCACATCATCGCCCTTTCCTTATCTATCTTTTATCTACCCATTGGATCGCATTCATAATTTTTTTGCTTTTGAGGACCCATGTACCGGAAGTGGTTGGGCGGGACTGAGCACAACTCAAAGTAATACAATAAAATCTGTTTGTTGGGTTCAAAGGAATCTCTCACTGACACTCCCTGTACAGTGAGTGGATTGGTGATACATGTCCTGATCCTCATCTTGTCCCAGTATGCCTCCGAATCCCTCTTAACCCTAACCCTAACCTTTGTGCAATGGTGCAAGGGTGTCTGTCAGTTTGAAATACACTTTAATAATCTTTTCTTTTTTATTGAATTTCATCAATTAGGTGCAAACATATCTGCAGTATCAAGAAAATGAAGCAGACTGGGATCAGTGGTACATTTAACTTTATCAGATGGGTGATGTTTGTTCAACATGTTGATGAAACTCTGTAATTAAGTTCTGCTCTTTGATCAAGGCCTCATAATATTATCTTGAAACAAACATTTCTGGCTCATGGCAGTTCCCTCTACCTGCAAGTACCTCTGGTTATCAAAGACAAAATCATCTTCTGTCTGGATATCTTTGAAAGTCAGCCCTCACTGTCTGTAACCCTCTTGTGGTGTTGATCTTGGTGTATAGGCTGGAGAAATCAGACCATTTTTTAGGCATGAAATCATCATGAAACAAAAACAGATATAACTGCAATTTAGATTTTAATAGGAAATGTATGAGTTCAAAATCAACTATTGAAAAGAAAGTGTTTTTTAACTGGTGTATCCAATAAGACACATTTAAGCAACAGGACTAGATCACCCCCTATCCTAGGAAGAATAAAGTTGAAATTGGATGATTGTTGTCCAAGAAATGTACTGATAGAGGCTGAGCTATATTTCTACTTCTAATAGCACTCTGATATTTGGTTTTATGTGTTCTTAGTTCTCTGCTGGTTTACCTGCATATGAGTATCCACATGGACAGGTTATGAGATAGATCACTGCAACTAAGACTTCACCCGTCCGCTTCATAGGTTTTTCCCTCCCAAAGGTTTTTCCCTCTACTCAACACTGAGGGGTGGATCTAAAATATGACGATATGGCAGAAAATCTTTCAGAATCCTCCTGCCTTCCTGAAAGTAGTGCTGAACGAGAATGTAGATTCATCTGTTCAAGAGCAGAATGCATTTGGGTATTTGTATTGTAGCCTCTGGAATAAAGAAAAAAATCATGATCTCAATTTTTCTGTCCTGTGGTTCTTCTGGTTTCCAAACTCAGATATGCCTTTCTTGTTTTGTCTTCTTTGCCTGACGGACCCTGGGACTTTGTCTTTTGCATGACAACTTTTTCACCTTTTCAGATCCTGCACAGTTTTGGTAGTACAATTAAAGATGAGTGGTATAAAATAGGTCCACGAGCTGCTTTTATTAAGATACTTAAGCATCAGAAGTGTCTCTTAGTTGTGGGTGAGCCTCGTTTGCCTTAACATTTCAATGTTTAATGGTGATCTCTGTGATGAAAAACCTTGAAAATGTAAATGCAGTAGAAGTACTTTTAAGGGCAGATTTGAAAACTTAAACTCCTCACTACCTACACAATTCTTCAGAATAATGACTCTGAATAGCCAGTGCACTTGCAGTGGTATGGCCATACAATGAAGTATGAATCACATGGCAGAACGCAATCTCTACTTTCTGACACTGTGGTGCAATCACATTTGCAGACAAAATGAAGAAATAGCTGAATATGAGCATCAGTCGAGCTTGTGGTTTTCTCTCAGTTCATTTTGTTCTGCTCTGCCTTCCTGGCATGAAGGCACCCACAGACCCCCAGCCAAGTCACCGCTGCTTGTCTTTCTATGTTGCAAAGACCCAAAACACAGCACCAGTGCCTGTCAGGAACTGGTCCACACACTGGTTATGTCAAAATGAGTCATCTCTGTAGTTATTTCCAGAGAAAACAAATAATTATTCTGTCTTTTGTTAACTCCATGTGATTCTTTTGTTCATTGTGGTGATACAAATTGCTGACCGAGGCAAAATTGTGACCCATGGCATGCTTGAATACTTCACTGGAATACAATACAGTTCATATGAGCTGTGCTTTCCCTATATGCTGTCCTAGTTTGCATTTGTCCATTTTCCCGGCATTTCCTGCAGTTCCTTGCATTCCTAATGCACCAAGATAAGGTTCTTATTTGCCCAAATAAAGCAAACCAAAGGAACAAATATGCCACAACCCAAACACACTAGGTGTGAATTTGTCCTTAATCTTTCGCATCCTACCTATGATGTTGTTCTCACTCTGTGTGTGTTTGTGTGTGTGTGTGTGTGTGTGTGTGTGTCCTCTCAAAAAATGGCATTGCAAAAAGAACCGAATCAACCCACATATTTAGAGCTATATACAATATTTATTGACAATGTAATAATCTCCATAGGTTTTTCATGTAGTAGAGACAGACACTGACTTCCATAGGGCTTATCTTTGAGAAGGTACAGCTCTGGTTTTCCGGGAATGTTCCTGTGAGTGGCACGTACAAGGATATTTCAAGGTGGAGGGGGTCAGGAGGATAAGCAGGATAGATGCTGCTTGGAGTGAAGTCCCGGGCAGCAGGAGGCTAAGGCTTCTTCTGTGAGTGTGTGCAAACATACACTGTCACCAAGATGTGTCATTTAGGCTTTACGAATGTCAGTCCGTCCTTGTCGTTCTCCAGAGAGGACCCTGTTGTCCGATGAAAACCTTGTACGTCCAAAACTTCAACTTTTCAGGAATTAAAAACAAACAAAACAAAAAAACATTTTCTGATTACCAAACATTTTTTGAGGTTATACAAGGGGTTATGAAACAGTTTCACAAGAGCAAATGTCATGAAATTTTCTTAACCTGTAGAGGACAATGTCATCATCCTATTCAAGTATAAATGTGAAAATCACCAAAATTGGATTTACAAGGTTTTTGCCTGACAACAGTGTTTGTTTTATTTCATTGTTTTTTTTTTTTTTTTTTTAACA
>OMLB01034867.1:0-11737 GCA_900302555.1 Myripristis jacobus | reverse complement strand
TAACACAGGAGTATATAGGTATAAAAATATATGAAAGAAAGAAAAAAAAGAGCTGTGATGTAGAAACATATTCAAAGAGTAGAGCCTTTTTTTTTTTTTTTAAGAAGCAGACCCTTCTTGCCAGTTTCAGTTGTAGATGTCCTATAGAAACATACGACTGGCTGACATACATCCATCAGGCTGTACACTCTCACACTCAAACACACAACATCATATCATATAATAATAATAATAATAATAATAATAATACTATTCTGACAGTTTAGAAATAAATTTTCTTTTATGGCAGACCTGGATCTAATAGTACTTCGACATCTGTAAAAATACTCAAAATTTGGGTTGGGTTTTGCTTTTGTTTGCCTGGGACAGTACATGAAAAATTAATTTATTCGTTTAATATCATACTAGCTCGTATTCATCTGTTAAAGCCAATCAGTTACTCATGAAATATCTGAAACAATCTTCGTTTATACTATTTGATCCAAGACTGACCACGGTCCTTTTTTCGAAAATATAGTTTTGGGTTTATTAGTGTGAATTGTGCTGACCTGAGATTGGTGAATTTAGCACTATCTGACAGAGACACAGCTTCAGTCTCTTTTTCACTTGACCCCAAGTGTGTGTGTCTATGTCTGCGTGTATGTGTTTGTGTGCGTGTGTGTGGAAAAGTAGCTTATAATGTAATATATTTAGCCGATCGTAGGTACAACAAATGTTAATACCTTTTCTGATACATTACAGCTCACACGTGCTGCAAAATAAAGTCAACTACATTCTTGATAACAGTTTACATCTTGGCAAAACCAAAGAAATGTGCCTTGACTAAGTACAGCAAAAATAAAACAAATATAATAATTTCATCAGGTGATCAAGTGACACTGTAAAATAGTCTATTTACATTATTTGTTTCACATCAGCCTTTGCATTCTCCTTAAATTACAATACGAATCACACCGAAAATGTCCTTTTGTCTTTTCATTAGTAATTTAATTTATTTACAGGAAGAATTTGTTCCAATTGATGATTAATGATAGATTATCTGATATATACATGCTCATTAAAACATGTTTTTGGGAGAGGACTCTAAATCTCCCTGTCTGTAGAAAAATTAGCAATGCCAAAATGTTTTTTTTTTCTTTTTTCCCCCCAATAGAGAGTAAAATCTAGTTAGCCAGAATCGTCCTTTGAGTTTGTTTTCTATAAACCTTCATAGAAATAAATTGAAGTCTCAGAATAAAGAAATATTTAAATTAAGCTCTGTTCAAATTATTGTAAGTTAAAATAATCACCTACACTATAAATTTATCATTTTCACTAATTTTATGTTATTTTCTCTTATATGTTATTTAAACATGGTGAAGTAATATATATTTTTCAGGTGAGTAAATACAAGTGCAGTAATTGTCCAAGGGTCGAACTGAATTGGACTTTGTTGCAGGTTGGAACTGTAATGTCTGTATGTAATACTGACTGCAATTTTTATGTGACAGTTGTGTGACAGCACACTGGAAATGCATTGGAAATTAAATTCTTTGTTAATTATAGATTTGGAATAATTGCATTTTCAGTGCAGTCTTCACTATTACTGTAATGCTGCTTACAAAAACTCTTTTATTAAAATAATCATTAACAGTACTGGCAACCATACCTGCTTTCTAAGACTGTGGAAGAACACAACAACTGTCCCATTTATGTCAAACAAATTACCTAGTTCTTTAATTATCTTGTTGCAGTAAAATTGTGGTGACACACAATATTTCAGTTGTGGGGGGAAAAAACAAACATAGACCTACTGAAAAAAAAACACATTTTGATGAGACAGTGTGTTTTAATTCAAAACTAAGAACCATGAGTGTGATTGAAAACTGTGAATTTGAAGGAATTAGCAGATGCAGTGTGAGATAATGGAGCTACATTTGAAGTAAAACACCAATCAAAATATCCATGGTTGTGTGTTACCCAGCCTCTCGCAGTCAAATGTGACACCAGGCTAAATTAATCCTCGGTGTTAGGCCCCTGCTGCTTCAGATGGACTCATCAAGAAAAAGCGAGATAAAGGCTACTTCTATCTTTACAACATGACTTTTGGAGATTTCTACTGGTTTCCATGAGACTTAACCACATGAAATCTCCATACTCATCATAAATAAATCATAAATCATAAATACGTCATGCTCCTCCATTTCTTTATGTTGTTCAGGGCAGCTGGGGTGTGTTCGGACAGAATTACAATCAAAATGAACCTGAGCACTTTCAAATCTGAGACTTTAACATTGGTGTTGTAACAAAATCTGGTATTTTAGCATCCACTCATGTTACTTGAAACTATACAGGGCAACTTCAGGTGGCTGCATCCAACTGGCAGTGAGATGTAATTGAAAAAATTGAAAAAAGGCCTGCAGTTGACTGCACAAGCTCATTTTTGATTAAGCTGGCCAGTCTGTGATTTCTCTATACTAAAAGAACAAGAGAGGCAAAACATCTTTCTCCGCACAAAGTGATCATTTACTGCTGTTTAAGAGACAGGTTGGTTTTTGCTCTTGATTTTTTTTTTTTTTTTTATTGATCACTTTCTGTGGGCATATACGTGCGCATTGCAACACCAGAATTCATTCATTTAATCATCAAATAGGAAAGATCTAAAGGGTTTCCATTAGGAAAAAATGGGACCTTCACCATTGCAGCCACACCTTGATTTAGTATAATGAGACTGAATTTTTGACATACAAAATTTTGCATCCTATAGCTTTAGTAGATCTTGGCATGACTGAAATATTAACTGAAACCATTACAGAAAGCACTGTTATATTTATGATGTTCCTCTTGAGTTGGCCTCTTGAGGATTCAGAGCCTCATATAAGCACCAGGTGTTAGAACAACTACTGTACAGCCACTATGGCTTTCAAGATCGTGTGTGCAAAACGTTGTATAAAATCTACCTGCTGTGTATTCAAAGATGGAGCATCAGTATTCAATAATCTGTAATCATCTCTTAGAAAGTGGTGACTAGATTTTTTTTTTTTTTAAATAATTTACTGGCATTTCTTTTAGGGTCGTCAACCCATTTTTACACCTTGAAACAATATTCTCTTCACAGCTTGTTATCAGATAACAAGTTGTTCTAATAATCTGGAAGGAGAAGTAGAATCGAGGAAGTGCATTGACAACAACAAATACAAAAAAAAACAACAACAACAACAACAAAAAGTCGTTATAGTTTTGTGCTTTTTTACGCATTCTGGCTTCTGTGTGAACAAAGATCGGACCGATGTAGTTGGCATCTGTGTTTTAAATGAACCAGGAATCGGTGACAACTGTCTTTTAATCAGTTGTGTAAAATATATATATTATTTTAGTCAGTATTGTAAATAGGAGCATTTAGAGCTGAAAGGGGGGATTTTGTTGGGTACAGGGCAAAAAAAAAAATCATATATAGATTATATTTATACAGAAAGGTGGAAACATTTTACTTTCAATAGTATCCTCCTCAAAGACATGCACATGTTGCTTTTGCATCAAACTCAGTGTCACTGACCATGCTAATGTTTCATCAGCCGAAGCAAAATTCAGCTTAACGGATCTTATCTGATGTCATTTTTGCCCATAGTTTCCTCATTTCTCTGTTCTTCAGTTTTGTTTTATTTTATTTTATATTTCTGAAAAAAAATGCAAATCCATTTTTTTGTCTAAGTAGGCTTCTCTGTGCTATGGCTGTGTGCTGTGTGCTGTCGATCGATGAGCTCCTTTTTAAGTGGGCTGTGTCTAAACCTGGAATGTTTGGAATGATCTTGGTTTGTATTACCTACTGTCGTCTTAAAAACTATCAAAAGGTCTTATGGAATTGGAACAATGCTTAGAAATAAATGATACAGTGTCTCCGTCGTATTAAAGTAGAAAAAGATTGATCTGAAATCCCTTTCACAATAATTTCACATTACATTATACTGTAAAATGTGAAATGCAGATTTTCACAATATAAACATGAAGTAAATTCTAGTAACAGTAGATTTTGTCTCTGAAGGAATGAGTCTTAGAAAACCCTGTTGACCTGAAACTTGCTCTGTCTGTCTCAGGAAGTATCAATAAACTTATTAAGTAATTTAAAACCAATATATCAACTTGTTTCTAACTAACATTTTGGCAACAAATTAAATATACTGTAAATGTAACAAAATAGAAACATTAAAAGATATGCAACCAAACATTTAAAAATGGCAAAATACACAATTCACTAAATCTGTAAAATTCTAAACAATTACTGAGGAACAGGCACCATATATGTTTTTAATCTCTCTCCCATAAGGTTTGCACGTGTTAGCCAGCAATTACGGTATTCCACGGTAAGATGGACTCAGTCTTGACAGTGATGTTCAGTGTAGTATTTTCAGTCTTGTGTTGTGACGTCACAAAAAAATGAAACAAACCAGATACAAAACAGAAATGAGCAACATATTTTGTTGTTTGTTTTTTGCCCTCATCGATGTCCTGTTTTTAATTGATATAGTAGAGCCAATAAACAATGTTGAAGAAGGAAAAGACGGTTGGGAAGATCATCCTTGACCATTTGTCAATAGAGTTTACATCAGTCAAGTCTGGGATGGTGATCTTCAGCTGTGACGCACGCCTCCGTAGACGGCTCTTCTTTTGAGTCATGTGGCGCTCCAGCGCGTTCCGCCCAAAGTTGTGCCTGGCCAGCCCGGCTTTGCGGTACTGCAGAGTAGAGCTGTCGTATGTCAGCATTGTATTTCGTGGGTCATTAAGACCCAAAGCCAGCTCTGAAACACCCATCTCGTTCTTAATGTCCAGGGTGCCCAGAAGGATGTTTTCATGTGGGTCCATCTGCCAAAGGAAAGCAATAAAGTTTGTCTGGTGTAACAACATGGAGCAGAGGCATTTTTTAAAACATCTAAAATCTAAAAGTCGTGTTTCCAAAAGATGAAGGTTTTGAAAAGATGAATCTTATTTAAAAAGCAAGAAAAAAGGTTTTGGAATGTTGATTAGTCTCTATATGGTTTGATGGGGAAGATAAAAGCAATCCACAGTCTGTGAAGTATGGAAAATTAAATTAATTGTGGTTTATACTGCAGTTTACAAAAGTAGTTTAACTAAGTTGAACTGGTACAAGTTGATGTTTTCACTTTTAAAACAGACCAGTACCTTATTCTTTTGATCGCCTAGTCCTATTGCAGCATCATCCACAAAGATTGGTTCCCACATCGAGTCATGACCATCAAGGTCCCTTTGCTTCATTCTGGCATACAGAGTATCATCTCTCCCAACTACATTCCCCACGAGCCACTGCAAGCATATAAAATGGCCATGGTTATTTGAGGCATTAAAACATATGGGGCTGTGTTTGTGGAGGGTGGCACAAATTGACAACAATGTACATTTAATGAGATTTTTTCATCCTTGTGTTCACAAATATCTAATATCATAATAGATATCATAATATCTACACTTGCTTGTGAACGTGAACCACATAGCTCTTAAAATAATGCTCTTGTCTAAATCACACTTTCAACAAGGTTCATACAAGGCTATCTTCTTTTAATGCCATCCTTTTCAGTTCACTCGGTGTCGTAAGACAATGATGTAGCTATTTTGTTGAGGCCAGTTAGAATCTTTCCTAATGGGTGTTTAATATTAAAATGATATGCAGCCATTTTATTGTGGCCATTTTGGATCTCTCATAATAACCCTTTCATACAATTCAGCTGGGAAAAAGAAATGGGGAAGTGAGTGCAGCCCATTTTATTGAGACAAAGAACCCAAGCAATGGGCAGAGCATCTTTTCCTCTGCTTTAGCTGGCAACATGTCTCATCTGGATTTCATACAGGGGCAGCACAAGCTTATTAGGCTGGCTCTACTCAGCACAAAGCAGGCAGGAATCATTAGGCCGACCCTCCATTTGAAGTGGTGACATTTCATCTTGTCTTTTTGGTTTTAATTATTCGGAGCCCCTTAGAAAGTTTTATGAATAATTGAATACATAATTCACTGAAAAGTAAATAAAACATCTGATTTCATTGAATCTACAATAAAGTGATGGGACTGCTTTCATTTGAAAATGACATGTGTGAGATCATCTACAATATGTGTTTGCAAAGAGGATTTTTCTTTCTTTCTTTCTTTCTTAATTGATACACATGCTTGTTAAACTTAGTGTGGAAGTTTGAAGAAAACTTGCAAAATGATAAAATGCTGAAAAAGCAAATTAAAAGCATATTGGTTAGGGAGATGACACCATAGCTGACAAATGAAGATTAGCTATTCCAACCTTGTTTGGATCCATCCTCATCTTCTCATTATTGGCCGTCAATGTCTTCTCAGCAGCTTTCTTCTGGCGCTGAGGGCCCCGTCCAAAGAAGATGTAGTTTACCAGCGCATACTCAAGCAGAGCCAGGAAGACAAAGACGAAGCAGCCCATCAGGTACATGTCTATAGCCTTGACGTACGGGATCTTGGGCAGTGTTTCTCTCAGGTGGGTGTTAATGGTAGTCATGGTGAGCACCGTGGTGATACCTGCACAGGCACAGACCACAGTCATTAGAATACATAAAAAGTGGTAAGAATTGGGAACTTTGAAAATGTGACAGAGAAATTGCCAGTGTTCGTGTGGAATAGTGCTAGAATAGACAAGTGTGTACACATTCCCATATTCTGTGCTCCTTTTTTAACAACCCCATCTCCTAAGAATTATATTTCCATAAACCTAAACTGCATTCTTAATTATGCTTAGGGGTAAACAGATTTTGTCATGGATTATGTTTGTCTCTGATGCTGACAAATACATTTCTAATCACCATATCTTGTATATCATGCCAGGCGGCATTTCAGGTATATTTGTTAGTTTGGTCACCAGAAGTGGTTGGTTAATAAGGTTAAAGAGGGGTAGGTTTAGGCTTACAAACCACACCATTATCACTTCACGCAGGACTTAAACTTGGATAGCTTGGTTGAGAGTGTTTGACACATGAGCCAGCTCCCCAGCTTCCTACTACGACCTTGAAAGGAAGGGATTACAAACATTCCTCTGATGCGCTACAAACAAACGCAATACACAGTCCCCTCGAAACTTAATTGAGAATGCAGTTAAGTCGTATGGGATGGTTATTTTTAGGAGACAGGGCTCTTTTTAAATGCAGATGTCAGCAGATGCAATTATGCAACATGCTTAGCGTGCTCTACATGCTAATGTATTCTGTGCAATGCGTGATACAGCCTAGTTGTGCATATTAAATGTTTACCTGCAAGAAGGAGAAACACTTGATTGACAAGATAAAACTTAACATGGTGTCTTGTCATTCGGGGCTGAGTTTATTTTAGGCATCTCAGTATGTAAGAGTAGTGTGGTTGATTCACATGCCGTTGAGAAATTGCTTTAATCTCCCTGAATGTGAGTCATCTTTGTGATCAACTTGATGGCATTTCTGTGCTTGATTAAACCCGCCAGGATCAATGGACCCACTGGGTGTGCCCAATAACTTCAAACTATGCGTGGGAGACAAGGCGAAAGAAGTGCACCTGAAGCGTTTAAATGATTTGAAATTCATATCTCAACTTCGGCCTTGTTCATTACAGAAAACTCCTGCAGAGAAAAGTTGTTGAAAACCTTCAGAAGCCTCGCCAAGCAAGCTGAGGGGAGAGTTACTGTCAGAATGACTCCACATATCAATGTGTTGGCTTTCTGCTTATTGTGAGTGACACTCTCGCTGGCAGCGGCAAAGACTGCCAAAGATAAACACACCACAAAAGATCTTAACAAATCATTTAGTGTGATATTCAGTGCAATCTGTGCAATCTATAAAACAAGTGAAAAAAAAATCTGCTCATACAGGATGAAATAATCCCACTTGTGTCCAGTGCAGTTTCATTTGTTTCAGGATTTTAGTATAAATACATAACATTACAGAATAGCCCACTGGTACCAAGAAAATGACACTACAGAAATAAATTAATTTGCATTGGGCACAAGTGGGATTACCTCTTCAAATCCCCCACTTCTTTAGAGTAAAAACTAGATTTTAACTCTAAATAGGGGACTAAATCACGATTTAGATTTTTTTGCAGTTTAGTCGTCCAGGGCAACTTTAATTAATACAAATAATTAAAGTTGAAGATTTTTTTCCCCTTAAAAAAAAAAAAATCTGGTCACAATATTTTGTTTTCTTTCACCTTGGCATTGGGAATTGTATGTTCCGTGTATTCAGCAGTGCACATACATGGTATTTTCTATACATATATATATATATTAGAAATCTACAATATGCAGGCACAATGTACAATAAAATCTATATTTTCAGTGCATTGTAAATGGCACGAAAAACCCGCTCCAAAGGCTTAAACATGATTTGCCATGCATGATTAAATAATTGTGTACCATGGCCTTCTGCTATAGCACGTCACAAATACTCCCACACACACCTGTATATTCTACTTTCAAAGCGCATCGAACGTGGCTGTTTAGGGCAATTTGTATATTGAGTGTCTGAGCAAACAATTACTGAATTGTTACACAGCTGTCACAAAGCTGTCAGGCAACCACCGCTCAAAATAGGATTCAGGCAAATTTCCTAAGCTGTTGCTATAACAGCTCCACAATAACAACAAAGAATTGCTACTGCAACATGTGATGCAGCCTTTACAGATCCATTTTAATGCCTGAAACCAGGTCAGAGTGAAGTGGCTCCTGAACATAGTGTAGATCGGGAGAGATCCAACATCTCCCAATCTAACTCTGCTTCCACCTGCCTCCATTATGGAGCATTACTGTTTTTCATTAAATCCCATGCATGCTCCCCCCTCGGATCACTAAATGCGGGTCAGTCTTCAATCAGCGAGATTGCCTTGTCGTCTAAAGCAATGGATGGGTAGAAGGATGGACGGAGCAACAGATAGATGGAAGACACGGAGCTTCCGATAAACACTGAGTAAGCTAGAACCATAACACAAAGCTCATAGGCTATATGGGGTTTACATAATCGAGGATGACGGGTGGAAATTGTGACTTCCAAACAAGCATCCAGGCATTCGGTGGAAACAGTGGAACCAAATCAACCAGGTCATCCATCACTTTCCTTCATAAAGCAACCAAAGCCTGTTTGTGCTTCAGCAGCATTTACTGCACAGACATGGATCTTTTACACTCTTCATACCCATAGTCAAAGTAAAAGTAAACGTGATATATCAATGTGGACAAGTCCGATGTTTTTTGATTTGTTTTGTCTTTTTTTGTTTTTTTGTTTTTGCTTCTATTATGAACTGTGGAGAATTTTTCAGTGTTCTGCAAAATGATCATGTTACAGTATTGAGGTTACCCAACTTGATAAATGTCTTTTTGCTTTAGCATGCATTGTGAAGTGTGTATATTTTTGCAGTGACAGACGTATTTGGGACCCTAAAGTATAGTTGTTGTTGTAGTCTCAGAGCTTGCAGCAATTTTGCAAGAGAACATTATGCTGTTGTATTTTGAGGATATGATATAGTGATGGATAATGTTGAAAAATGTCAATCAGTATAGCCAATCGGGCAGCTAAGGCATCATGTTTGATCCAGGAGATGGTGAGCATACACACAGACATACTAACTTATGTATATTCCATGAATATGAATGGATTTTCCTCTCTGACTTCTCAGATCTTATATTTAGGTGAAATGTGTTGTAACGTATGCACTGAATCTATGAAATTCCCTTTACTCTGTCTGTATAGCAATTCCCTCATGGCTTGAAAAGATTTCTGAAAACATATTTCCATACCTTAATTTCCATTTCCCTTTCTTGTGAGTGATATGGACGTAATAAAATCAACTAAGGTACGAGTGATCAGAGCCACCCCTTGAACTCTCCTAGTGAGTTTATTGCATGGAGCTAAAAAGCTATTTCTTTTAATGTGTCAATTCTTGTTTTTAATCTGTCCTGTGAATGTCTATTCTATTTGTACTGCATGACTCACCCAGAGCCACCCTGGCAGCAGAAGCATCATAGTTGATCCAGAAGGAGACCCAGGAGAGGATGGTGATCAGGATGGAAGGCATGTAAGTCTGCAGGATGAAGTAGCCGATATTCCTCTTAAGCTTAAAACTCAGTGACAGACGAGGGTAAGAACCTGTAAAAAGTGGGGAGAAGGGAGGGAGAAAAGGAGCAAGTAGAATCAGTGTTAGACGAAAGAATTTCCACAGGCACTGGGCCTCCAGGGCTTTATGGATCCCGATTACGCTATTTCAGAAAATCCTCTCCTTCAATATTTCTTCCTCAAGGTAGTTTTATTGACTTTGGATTCCCCCGTGTGGCAAGAACATAACTAGTGTTTGGACTATTCAGGGCCTACCCATGGTTTTTCAAGGAGTACCTTTCCCTCATCACTGGATTTCCCATAGCAGAAGCACTCAGCAGAAACCCATATTTGTTGTCTCCAAAGGACTATAACATCAGCACTCCCCAGAATTACCTGTTCTCCGAAGCCTGTGTTTATATTCAATATAGCAAAAGTGTTGATGGTTTGTCTGTTGAGAGTTTCATTTTTGCTTATCTATGCTCTATTTGAAATAAGCTCACAGCAGGACCCTGGCACAGCCAAATTCTGTCAGCACACATATTTATGTCCTCAGGGAATTGGCTGTATTTTGGTATGAGCTGCATAACCAAATTACAACTGGATGGGGGAAGGCACCACAGAAGAACCTACAATGCGATATATAATGGAAAGTAATCCAGAAAAAGGAGAAGAGGAAAGAGGATGAGGATTAAATCTATTACTTGAAAGCACCAAACAATTCCCCAGGCTCATCTCCACTTATAATGTCACCACTTAGCTTTGCTATTTCAGTTAGGTAAGGTCAGCTGAGCTACCAAGTGAATCACTGAATTATTTTCCCATGAGGTAAGGAAACTGGATGGGTAGAACATGACAGAATGAAGGTGCAACAGTAAACCTTTATTATTCATAAGGGCAACAAGGACACTGCCTATCCTGGAAGTGCAACATAGCACTCGCATTGGATAAATGCCAAAGTACTTCTGATGATGTCTGCTTCTTTGAGTAACCCAAGGGTCAGTCCTTCCTTGTTGCAATAGACAGCCCATTAAATAGGAATCCCCCCATCCTCAATATATCCTTAAAACATAATGAAGACAGCCCTGACTACAGTGTACAGGCATACATGTACGCAGATGCATTGATTCCTTTTCATGCACGTCAATCTATGCACACACACACACACACACACACACACACACACACACACACACAAATTGTGCATTCATCAGGAATTGTTATGTTATTAACAGGGTTATCTGAAGCTATGCTTGTCTCCAGGCCCCTGAGACTGTCATCATTGGAGGCCCTCTCCCCGTCTCCCTTATTGTATTAATGTTTCGCTGTTATTCAGTATAGTAGCTCCCCAAGAAACTGTATTCAGCAGAACTTCTCCCAACTGCTTGCATGACAAAATCATAAATATGAATATGTAGGAGAGATGAATAAATCATGGTATCAGACAGCATTCTTTTTTTGTTTATTGCTGTTAAATAAGTCATGAGGGTCTTCTGTCTCTGAGGGCAGGGCTTAATTCGAACGTTCGTATGTGTTTGTACATTTGCATAACATTTTACGTTTTTGGCAATTAGCTGATGATCTTTTTAATAACAATAGGTGCAAACAGCAAAATGAGTCAACATTTATGTCTTGTCATCTTTGCAAGGAGCATAATGATAAAGAAATCCAAGGACAACAA
>OMLB01034863.1:36801-65153 GCA_900302555.1 Myripristis jacobus | reverse complement strand
TGAAATGGATGAAAACATTTCATCCAACACTGATGGCGAAATGGATGTAGATTTCTCATCCAACATTGATGGTGAAATGGATGTAGATTTTTCATCCAACGCTGTGGGTGAAATGGATGTAGACTTCTCATCCAACACTGTTGGTGAAATGGATGTAGATTTCTCATCCAACGCTGATGGTGAAATGGATGTAGACTTCTCATCCAACACTGTGGGTGAAATGGATGTAGACTTCTCATCCAACACTGATGGTGAAATGGATGTAGACTTCTCATCCAACACTGTGGGTGAAATGGATGTAGACTTCTCATCCATCACTGTGGGTGAAATGGATGTAGACTTCTCCTCGACATCCCACAGATATGGTGACGTGGCTGTAGACCTTTTGGCCTTAGTCAACAAATTGGCCTCCACAGCATCAAACAGACAAGGAGAAGTAAACTTGTTATCCGTGGCGTCAAAGACATGAGGTGAAGTGCATGTAGACTTTATAGTCTTATTCATCAAATTGTCTTTGATGGCATCAAACAGATGTGGAGAAGTGGATGTAGACTTTACAACCCTGGTCGTCAAACTGTGCTTCATGACATCAAACACATCGCACACATGAGCGCTTTGACTGAATAAAGGTGACACCCCTCGTCTGTACATGGATTCTTCTGGTTCACTCACGATTAGGTGATTTTCTGAAACACCTGAAGCCTCAAGTGAATCCACTGCATCACTAGTCAAGAGTTTAAACAGTGATAATTCAGATGGCTGTGGGGAAAATATATTCAGATTCAGGTCTGGTGGTAGTGTATCTGGGAGTGATGTTTGTGGAGAGAATTGGTCATCAGCTCCATCTGGACTTAAAATATCCCTCATGTCTTCGGTTACCTCTTGCTTGTATGAGAAGTCGTCGTATGCTGTGTTGATGAGTTCAGGTGCAATATTATCCAATCTCAAGTAAGGCTCTTGGATCAGTGTGTGTGCTATCTCATTTGTTTCATACATTTCAATGCCACTGTCACATGTTGGGTGTTCAGGATCCCACTGACTGAGGCACTCCTTCATTAACATGGACACTTCTTTGCCTCTTCTGTAACTGCTCCTGGCCAAATCCAGCCCTGTTTGGCTCCCCCTCTGGAGAGGCAGCTTTGACCAGCAGGCTTGTTCTGCCTGTTCAAACACTTGCTCCTTTTCTATTTCATTGTCTACAGTTTTTGTGATTCTCTGCAAAAAAGATAAGACACAGTATCATGTATGTACTTTTACAAAAAATCCCCCCCAAAAAAACCCTCCTAATTCTGTAGGTTTTGCAATACGGCTAGTCAATACAGTTTTGCTTTCTATGTCAATTTCATGTGCTAATAACCATGGAATTGGTTTTGCAACAGAAACTTAAACTTTTACTTTGTACTTCTCATATGACACACATTTTATATAAAGCAATTTTACCTGTGTTTTGACAGCCTCCACCGCAGTTCTTTTGTCACTGCTGCTCCTCTTTGGAAAGTGTTGCAGAGGTTTCAGTCTTCTTGGAGGTAAACGCCTTGTTGGGGATGGATCTGCCACAAATAGCACATGTACCAGGCTGACTTAATATCTGACACCGTTCATTCAAGAGCAGATGTGCAGTAACCTGATTCAGACTGAAAACAATGTGAAGTAACCTCACCTTGCAGTGTGACGTGGCTTCCATAGGACAGTGGAGCCACTTGATCGCAGGAATGCGCTTTGATTGAAACAAAAGCCAGAAAGAACTGATGACTGACTTGTGACCTTTCAAAACATAACATTGGTAAGAGAATACGAACAGTTCAACATAATTCAATCTAAACACAGGCTCTTACACGGATCCATGGATCTCTCATACTGCAGGTTTTTCGGTGTCTTGTCGGTCTTCCACTGGATGGCAAGTTTTTGCTCCATCATGGCCTTTTTCTGTTCAAGAATGCAAAGCAGAGATTCACAAGATATCCAAAGTTGCTCTTTTAACAGAAGCTTGATAGATAGATAGACGGATAGATAGACAGGCAAATATAAACTACTGTGTGCTGTCAAGCTTGGTAAGTGAAGAAGATCAATTTCACCTTGTTATCACGCTTTTGCTTGGCTTCCTTCAAGTATCTGGCCTTGTTGACATCTGCCTTCATTTCCTTTTCAATGATCATCAGCTGGGATCGTGCCTTTGACATCCAGCTGTTTTTATACTATGGACAAATCAGAACATGGTGCCTTTCATAATGTATGTATGTATGTATGAGAGCAAAATTATGACTTATTTTAATCAGAATAGTTGTGTGTATTACACAGTGTCTAGACTCCTACCAGTTGTTTATATAGAATGGTTTCCCTCTTTGTGCAGCATTCAGCATCCAGTACCTTTTTTATTCGGATGCCCCTAGGATTTACAACATTCATGTTTTTATAATAAAGATTTGCAAAGGCTTTAAATGCATTTAAGACCTTAAACAAGGATCATTATATAACTTTTTTTAATGAAAAGAAACACCTTTGGATACTACTACTACTACTACAGCAGTTGTTTTTTTGTTTTGTTTTGTTTTGTTTTTTTTTGGTTACCAGGGGGCGTTGCTCAGCTGCAGAAGGCTTTGGTTTTGAGTATCCATCCTCAGTAAATACTCCCTCATCTCACCAAGTGTGACATACGGTGGAATATAGCCATTCTCTTGCAGTTTCAAAAGCATCTGCATCTTTTCCCTCTAAAAATGAAATAATGAACAGCTTGATGGAACGTGCGTACGGATACATGGCGTATTAATCATTTGCTGCTGGTAATAAAAGGGGTTAATATACCATCTTTTTTGAGTAGGTCTTGTCGAGATCCCCTTTAACAGTTTCCAAATATTGGCTGTATTCCTTGTATTCCTTTAAAGACCACACAACCTTTGGGGGAAATGCAGGCAGGTATATTTTCACATTAATATTTATTTTTTTTTTCCCACTCTCAGACTTTATACTTTCCACGTAGTATGGGCACTCATAGTCTCTCACTCTGTCATCTTCAGTGATGAAGTTCTCCCTAATCAGCCTTTCATGCATGCTCCTCTGATGGTAGTACCTATTGAGGCAGGGATCATGCAGGCTGTTGTAGCTCTGGATCATAGTGCGGCAGTTTGGGTCGCTGAGGCTGAAATCGGCTGAGGCCACATACAGCTGGGACAATGCAGATTGATTACTGACAGTTAGAGCTCAGTGGGTGGCACTGTGCATATCTCCACCACAGAGTGAACACATTATATCCCGTGTCGATTTTTAAGGAGGTAAGAAAAACAGCTTTATTTTCACATCGTCTGTCATGAATTTTCAGCTTATCCAGCTGGTTTTTAAAGGATTTTTAAAAGGTCAAGGGGTTTTACAGCTTTCTCAACCCCATACAGAAACATCTAATCCTTCAATTAGAGTTAATGCGCAAAAATCGCCAATGCTGGCGTTGTAAAGTTCTCACACAACAACTGTAACATGCTGTACTACACACTCTGAAGCAAACACAGTGTCTTCCCTAAATTTTTAATTGCAGTAGTGATGATAGAATGCAAATTGGGGTTTTTGTCCCAGTTTTGGTGCAGGCTGTGGCTCTAAAATATATAAGGGTGCACCAATGAGAATAAGTTTAATGGGTTAATTGAATTTGTTCTAATCATAGTGTAGAGAAAAAAGTTTTAAAATGAGTAAATCCTGATTCTGGTGCACAATTAAAAACTAAACCTGGTTTTAGTAAATCCAAATTTTGTGATTTGAACCAAAATTAAATCCAGTTATCAAAGGTGTTCATGCTTGCTCACTTGCCTGCTAGCCAGCTAAAAAGTGGCACAAACTGGATTTTCCACTCATGTTTTTGCTGTTCACTGTCATGTCCTGTCACTACTGTAAACACTGTGTGTATCCCTTTATCCATCTAACATTACTGGCTACCTTTTGGCCCAGTCGCGGCCTGGTCAGCACGTCAGGGAGGCCCGGGTTTATGTCAGGGAGCCTGGGCCATGCTGTTGGTGTGTTTTCCTCAGGTGGTGGTCTGGGCCCAGGCTGCCCGTGTGGAGCATCAAACCACTCAGGCTGTACACACTGAGAGGCCCTCCTCCTCTTCTTCTTTCTCTTTGCCTTCTGCAAGAACACAACAGCAAACTGACCCCAAACCGCTATGCTAACCCCGTGTAGCCACTGGCGGGTTTTAGGATAACATTGAGTTTCAGCTTCCTAAAGGCAACCAAAACTATCGTGATTTAGACAGCTGTGTGTGAGACAGTGACATGAGGAGGAAAGCAGCACCTTTTTCCGTGTAGACACACCCTCATCCATCGCTCAGGACTGCAAAATGATGCGCTCCGAGTCAGGTTTGGGAGCTTGTTGCTAGGCAACAGCAACCCGGAGCAGCCGACCGTCTGTCTTCTCCCTCCATGAGAGACAAAGGAAAACTACTGAACATTACTACACATAACAATGATGATACCACTACTAACAGAAATAATAATAATTTAATAAATATGAAAAATGTTAAATCGGTATTTGGAAAGTTGTCTCTAATCGTATCATTTAATTGTAGAACTGTATTTTGTTCATAAGCCTGTCTTTTCTTTCAACATCCTTCTGTTCTCCTCTGTAATGTGTTGTCCATCATTTGTTTTCCTCTTTTTGCCTTATTTTGATTTTGATTTATATTTATTTTATTTATTTTTTTAATCTTTTTTGTATCGCTTTTGTTTGGCCTCTCTGTGCAGCTTTCTGTTGTTATTTTGGCTTTCTGATTATTCTGCTTTGCTGTGTCTGTCAAAGCACAGTGTAAACTGTTTTTAAAGGTGCTATATTAAAAAATCTTATTATTATTAAATTATTAGAAAAATGATATGTGATATGATATGTTTTTACTACTCATATGCGTTTATGAATTCTGTGTAACTCATTGGAAACAATATTGCAGTAGACGGTAAATGGCAATGATGGTGTTAATATTAACATAATATTAACAGCACATTTGAAATTGTCCCACGATTATGAGTCATAATCCATGTTTTGCAGTGGATTACGGCTGTTTTCCCGTCAACCCAATGGGCGGCGCTGTGGAGAGGAGAGCTACCGCGCGGGTTTACAGAAGTAGAGGAGCTCCATCTTGATTGGAGGAAGTACTTCCAACAACAAAGAAAGATGGCTGAAGTAATAGAGCTCCAGAAGCTGAAGGTTGGTAATAATATACGTGTTTATTTAAATACTGGTATTGGGTTAGGTTAAAGGTGAAGAATGTGTTGTATTTTTTGCCACTCGCTGTATGAGACTGATAGAAGTGGGCAGTGCAGCCGGCGAGCGGCGAATTTACGAGGCTAACTTGTCAGACCGGCGTGTGTTCACGTTGTTCATTTAGCTAGCGCTGCTGAGCTAGCTAAAGACTGGTGGCCGAGTTGAGCTGTGGACGGAGAGTTACCGAGGAACTGTGAAGGAGTTACGTTTGTGGTCTTAGCAGACACAGTGGTACATTTAATAAAAATGATCTGTTTTGCTCCTTTGGTTACACACGGAAAAAGCATTCCGCAAAACCTCGCCCGGTGAGTTGGTCCAGCAGCTCCTTTAGACTGCGTTGTCTGTCTCCTAGAATGCTTAGCTGCATTATAAGATAATATAGTGCATAGTGTCAGTGACAGCGGGGATGGGCACTCACTAGAAGATGGTTAAATGCTTGTAGTTGTTTTAAATGTGCTGTGCCCCCGTCCTGCTCAGGAGCCTAACCACCTCTCTCCTGTTGTAGCTCGCTGAGCTGAGGCAGGAATGCGAGGCCAGAGGTCTGGAGACCAAAGGAAACAAGGGCGAGCTCATCGCCCGGCTGCAGGCTTACCTGGATGAGCATGGTGAGGCTGAATTCCTCCACAAAGCAGCTAAAATGACCCCTCCCCCCAATTACATCTGCATCACCGTGCGCCAGAAATCCAGGTGTATATGCACCAGGGCTGGGACCATATGCATATCACCTGATTTGATACTATCACGATACATAGGTGCAGGTTCCGCATGTATTGTGATTCCACAAGTGTTATGTATTACAGTGAAATGGGTACTATGGGGGCTAATATCATCACATATTAATACAATTGGGCTTACTGAATCCACAAGAGTCTCAGCTTTCCAGTCAAACCCAGTTTATGCCACTTCAAGACTGTTTAGGCCCCAGTCTGCACAAATACACCATTTTACAAGAAGTCAAAATAATACATTTGTACCGCATTCAAAAAACTGCATTATTTGTGCTCCAAACTGCATGGGATTATCATAAAATGTGCATGTCTGCTAAGAGCAGACCCGTGGGTGCCTAGAGAACCCATTTATTAGGATATCTTGAGGTCAGAGGTCAAGTAACCCCTTTAAAAATGACCAAGCAAGTTTTGTCTCACCAAAAGTTAGCCAAACTTTGGAGCAATATTTAAAAAAACAAATAAGGAAATAAACCAAATCGATGATAGCCAGTTTAGTTAGAAGTATGTTTGTCAAAAACAGTGAATTTGTTTAATGTCAGTGTTAAATGATAGAGATGCTGCAAGAGGCTGTGACTGCACAGCTCTGCATTTCAAAGAAAGGAAAATCTAATACTTGATGGAGATGCTTTTTAAAATAAGAAGTCCAGATTGGAGAAGTGGCTGTAAAGTGGGGCCGGTATATCCTGGTCGTTTCCCAGGCATATTGCACTCCATCCTGATGAAAGCCGTAATTGTTCTGTCCTTGTCTCTCTCACTTTCTCTTTCACGATCAAAATGACAGAGGAAGATCCGGATGTGAACATAGATGATGTTTTGGCAGAGGATGCAGAGGTAACGTGAATTAAGATTAATCTGCACAATTCTAAACCTGATGAGATGAAGTTTTCACTGCATGTCTGCCCTCAGTTTTGCAGAATACTGGTTAATATTTCAGTTTTTGACTGTAGGAAGTTGAGGGAGCCCCCATGAAGGCCATCAAGGATCCTCCATCTGCTGTGTGTGAGCCGTGAGTTTCTGATCATTTCCTCTACCCAAACATCTCATTTCTTTTTTTACTTTGAAAATACTTTCATTCTGTTTTAGGGGATAATTAATAACTTGCAGTATAAAAAAATATATATGTATACTTTTTTTAAACAAAGCTTGTATTAGTTACCTCACTAAAAAGACTCGTTTTTGTCTGTGGTGTTTTGTGTCCCAGAGATGATGCAAAGAAAGTGGTGAAGATATCCCCTCCATCATCTTCCAGCGAAGTATGTCTAATTTATTTGCTTGCAGTAGCAGTAACCTTTTAATTACCAAGTAGAAGTGAAAACCAGTGTAATGTTAAAGGAAGTGTGCGCTCTTCTTCCCACAAAGACATTTAAAACTAATGAGCGAAACTACTCTGGTAAGATCAGCCTCATGTCTAAGCATGTGGAGGGATGTAAACCCCTCATAAATTAGGCGAGACAAGTTTCAGGAATGTTCATTGATCTCCACAAACATGTGACACCCAAGAGCACGTACTTGAAATATAGGAAATCTATCTTTGAATGGTTAATCAGTGGAACCAGGGCTTCTACACCCATGTTTCTGCACCTACTGATTTATAAATTTCTGTCATCAGAAGCTACAGAAGAGAGCTGAGCGTTTCAACTTGCCTGCGTCAGCTGAAAGCAAGAAGGCCATGCGCGCTGCAAGGTCAGATTCTCACCAATATGTGGAAGCACAGTCCCTGTCTCAGTTTTTAGTGCTCAAATCTGAATGTGCATATCTATGTTGAAACAAATATGCTTTCCCTCTCTCCAGGTTTGGCTTACCCGCTGCTTCAAGTCCCTCTCCAGGTGAATCAGTTGTGTCTTTACCTAACTTATTTCAGTCTATGCCCCTGACTTCTGAGCCAGTTTATTTGCATCCAATATTTCAAGATATTTAGATAGTTAAGCGTGGATTGAGTGTGATGTTGAACTGACATGTTGATCGTAATGATCCTTCTTTTCCCTCTGCCTGTTGCTCACCCGTATTTACCTCCCTCACAGGCCTTGTTGCAAACAGTAAAGCTTCAGTAAGTGTGACATCATTTCTATCTCTGTTATTTAGCTGCTGCTTTTTCTTGTTCCATTCATTTAGTAAATAGTCAGTGTACTGAGGTGTTGTCTCTCTGTGTCAAAACAAACGAAGGTGGATATTGACCAGCTGAAGAAGCGAGCTGAAAGATTCGGCATGAACGTTTCGTCCATTTCACTAAAGGTGAGAAAAATAAGTCAGTCAAATGTGATTGATCCCTTAAGACATGTACATGCTTAAAATATCATGGGTGGACATTTGGAGATGGACGTTTTTTTTTTTGTCTATTGAATTCACTTCATTAGTACTGCTGTGTTTTCCAGGTGGAAGAGGATGAAAAGCTGAAGAAAAGGAAGGAGAGGTTTGGGATCCTAACAAGTGCAGCTTCAACCGGTTCAGGCGATATCGAGGTAGGTTTTTTTTTTTTTCCCCGGACTGTGATATTTTTCAATGTTGTTCTGCAGTCTGATTAATTCAGAATATTAGTTGGGTATATTAACAGACAAGTGGTTCTTAAACCTGTCATCACGTTCCACCTGTCCTGCAAGTTTTTGTTGCTGCACCACTCCTGCACACCTGATCCGGTTAAGAGCTTCTGATTGGTTGAAGCAAATCTACCTGAACAGGGTGTGTATTAGAGTGTGTGCAAGAGCAGAGCTGGAACAAAAACCTGCAGGATGGGTGGCCGTTGACTGGGTTGAGAACCACCAGAGACAATGCATGGGTTTAATGAACATATAGCACAAGACTGACACATTGCATTATCTGTGTTTAACAATATGCATGGTTATATACAAGTAAAATAAATAAATGTATTTTCTCTTTTTATATTTTTGTCTACAGGCAAAGAAAATGAAGCGAGCTGAACGATTTGGAAAAGTGTAAATAATTAATGTTTGGTTTTAATGCTGAAGGTTTTTTTTTTCTAAAACATTTTCATTACTGTACACTGCTTCATTTCTCTGTCCATTTTGTAACATTTTGTGATTTAAAATAAATCGTTTTCAATTTTTTGATATCTGCTTGCCTGGCTTGGTGTTTTAATAACGACTGATCTATATACTATTGTAATGTACCCACTGGGAGCAAATCACTGCACATGTGAACAGAATCAGAGAAGACAAGATTGATCAATTTTATTTGTAACCTGAGAGTAAATTTAACTCAAATTCATGAAGTATACATGTTACATATATTTTTCATTAGAAAAGTTGCTGCAAATATACACATAAACAACATGTAGGGAAAAGGAAGAAAGAAAGAAACAAAAATTAATAAAATTAAAAAAAAAACTTCAGGGTTTGCTAGGCAATTGGGGTTAACTTTAAATGTCTAGGTAATTACTAGTTTTTGGCCACTGTGCTTTCTGAGATTAAAATTTTCAGTAGTGGTCAAATATGTTTTACAACTGGAATCATTAAAATGTAAAAGAATGGTAATTTTTAAGCCATATCATATATATATTCATGGATACAATATTTATCCAAAATAATACTCAAATTAATTATATAAGATTCATCTGCTGAAAAATTGGGCTTGTTGAACATGAGTCACATGTCAGTGTTTGTTAGTATGGAATCCCTGGTGGTCGGGTGCCCCCTGCTGGTCACCACGGGGACGACAGCAACCTTTTCCTCTCGGATGACGCAAGTTCCTGTGACGCACAGAAATTTTAAACTATCGTCCTTCTCAGTAATGGCGGCTTCGTTTCCTTCTCTCCCTGCAAGCAACAATAACAAATGGTATTTCACACGACAGCAGATCGAGAACAGCCCATCTCGGCGCGCTGGACTTGATCCTGACAAGGAATTGTCTTACCGACAACAGGCAGCGAACCTGCTGCAGGACATGGGACAGCGACTCAATGTGTATCTTTTGTCGAGGGACGACTTGCGTCTCACCTAGCTAACACTAGCCTGCTAGCCCAGTGAAGTTCAGCCTGTCGTGAAGCCGGTTCAGCGGCATGCATTGCTGACTGTCAGGCAGTGCGGTTTTGTTTGATTGTAGTTAAATCGAGGGGATAATGCCTCCCTGTTGAAGCACAGGTTAGGTGACTTGGCTGCCTACATGACGGCTCTCTTCCGCGGTGGTTCACGTTAGCCTGCTAGCGGTGAGCGGCCCGGTTACGGCAGACAGGAGGCACGAAGGCCTCTGTGCTAGGCGGGCCTTCAGGACGTTAGCATTAGCTTTCGGTTTCACTGTAGAACAAAAGCTAGATAGGGGATCAAATTCTTATGTTTATAGGCACAATATGCTGTCAGTCTTTTGGCGAAAGTGTACCACACGATTTGCTCTTGGAGGTCTAACCTAACCTGTAATGTGAATTTTAATGGCCGTTGCTTCCGGCTAACCTCCACTTTGGTAACTTAGCGATATACTACAACTTTGGTGCTGTGCCTCTGCTGTGGTAGCTACAGCCGCTGATTGCTGTGCTATACAAGACTGCAATTTATCTTTGTAGTTTTGGGCGATATAACTTAACGTTTCAGCTAATTACAGTTGTGCCGCTTTAGCTATTTCATACAACATCTGCCCACCACACTACATTACTCACAGTCACTGTAGATGTTTTGAATTGCCCTCTCTAGGTTTTGTGTGTTGTTGTCCTTAACCATTGTTTACTAGATCCCAGCTTACTATAAATACTGCCATTGTCTACATGCACCGATTCTACATGGTCCAGTCATTCACCCGATTTCACAGAAATGTAAGTACTGTTTGATATATGCGCCTTTTGGTCTGTTGTTTATACTTGGTACATCAAAACAACTGACTGTGTTTGTGTGCATGGTTACAGTAAGCCTGGGCTGGGCAATATTTGTATCCACAAGTGTTATGTGGCTAGATTTTGTCAGGATTTTGGATATTGTGGTGTAGCATTTGCAAGTGTTGTGCTTTCCTGGTTTGAAAGGCTGCATTACAGTGGAGGGATGTAATTCGTCAAACTTAATAGACTGTTTTAGCTGTTCAGCGATTATTTGCCTCAATCTGCTAGCTAGTAATGATTGTGTAAATATCTCACGGAAGCACCTACAGTTTTTGCTACAGTATGGTCAGAATATCACCACCAGGGTATTGGGTCAGAGATGTTGTGATATTCGATTGTGTCCATATCGCCCAGCTGTAGTTTACAGCTAAGCTACTCAGTAAGCATTCGTGTTAGTATTTATAATGTTGATCTGCTTTTTTTTTTCTCAACCATTCCCAGGTTATTGCTCCTGCCACACTCTTCCTGGCTGCAAAGGTTGAGGAGCAGCCCCGAAAACTGGAGCATGTTATCAAGGTGACCCATGCATGCTTGAATCCTCAGGACCCTTCTCCAGATGTACGCAGTGATGTAAGTATTCATCCCTCCCGTGTGTAGTCAGTGTCCATAGCATTTTCATTCTTTACATACACAGGAATGTTTTATCTGATATGACAGTCTGGCAGTAAATCTTCCTTTGCAGCAGCACTTCCAATTTGGGCTCCCAAAAAGTGTCGGTTTCATTTTAAGCTACTGACTTTTCTGTAACTCAAATGAGCGACTCTCTTCACCATTTTCTTCTCCAAGAATGAATGATTTGCTATAGCACTATCCACTTTTGCTGCTTCTATCTGTATCTTGATATAAAGCTCTCAGCTATTTGGATTTTCCTGTTCTTCATTCTTGTCTTTAATGCTGGGTATAAACCAGTGTTGTATGTTGTATTGAGATGTCTTACTGTGAGCTAGGGGAGAGAGAGAATGAGCCTAGCGCAGGCTGTCGCTGCCTCAGGCTGTTTGAAGGTGCGAAAAAAGAGCGAACAAGAGAGAAAATGCCTCCCAGTGAGTAACCTGCCTGTCCTCTCAACCTCAGGCTTACCTGCAACAAGCCCAAGACCTGGTCATTCTTGAGAGCATAATACTCCAGACCCTGGGTAAGTTGGGATGGAAGAACTGGCTCCCTTGATTCCCCCCAAAACAGTGATGTGATTAAGAAGACAGCATTAAACCCTTTTACTCTTGTCCACAGAAGGTCATTTGCAGTCACCAGCACTGGATAATCACACTCATGTTTTCATATGAGCAGTACATATCCACTCTATTATATTACTTTTTGTTTCCCCTGTTTTGTCTCTTTCATGTTCTCAACTTTACAGTGCTGCCATTTCTTTTCACATTTCCCTCTTTATTTTCCAGACATGTTTAAGCTGTTTGTTTGAGAAACTATTTTTCACGCAGCGTGTGATTATTTATTGCATTATTGTGAATTTTGTTTGTTGTTACATTTAATGTAATGTGTTTTTAATCATTCCCTATGCTTTGAGGCTGGGAATTAGACAGTTGTAAAAATTAACATTTGGGCTTAATAAAATTGTGCTTTCAGTTTTGAACAGGATTGACTATCAACAATGGAAGGGTCAACAAAAGGCTCAAAAGTTTTAATGACAAACCGCTTGATGCTATTCACATTTCACATTCTTATCCAGGATGTTATTGGGAGACCTCATGCAAAGTGATATTCTATATCATTTTATTTTTTTGTCACACACAGGTTGGTTCAATTTGTGCACAAAAGTAACTTTCTGGTTTTCAGGGACATTTGTTCATGTTGACTGCAGTCACCTGTGGTGGAAATCAAATTCTATGAAATAAGTGTAGAGTGGGTTAACTCACTTAGTGTGCGTTGTTGATTTTTAAAACCATCTCTTTTTTGTGTCCGCTTTAATTGCAGCTTTTGAGATCACCATTGACCACCCACATACTCATGTTGTCAAGTGCACTCAGCTTGTTAGAGGTAAGCATCAGCAGGGACCATTTACTTTAAGTCCTGCTTGTGAAACCCCTACCCATTCAAATATTTCAGCATGACTGTGGGTTTGCATATTAACTTTCTAGATTTTGAACAAATATCTTCGTTTAATTTCTGTTCCAGCAAGTAAGGATCTTGCCCAAACATCCTACTTTATGGCCACCAACAGGTATAGTCTCTGTTCTGTGTAAAAACTAGCCACTTGTGTTTGATTGACAAAAAGTAGAGTTAATATTTCTGTATTTCAAATTGTGTTGTTTGTTGCTAGAACAGTTCTTCTGAAACTGAATACATCTTTCTGCTCTCTCTTCTACTTTCTCTCTGTATGTTTGTGGTTACCTGCGCCCTGACGACACGTAGTCTGCACTTGACCACGTTCTGCTTGCAGTACAGTCCGCCCATTGTTGCCTGTGTGTGCATCCATCTGGCCTGCAAATGGTCAAACTGGGAGATCCCTGTATCCACAGACAGCAAGCACTGGTGGGAGTATGTGGACTCCACAGTCACTCTCGAGCTACTGGACGGTATGTGCTTTAAATGACCATCCAATACAATCCATGCCAGCTACAAACAGGGAAAGAATGTTTCACAGAGACCTGCAGGTCATATTTTAAAAAATTAAGCTGATAAGGGCTGTGTTGAGAGTTCACACGTCATATAAATATTTACAGTTGTTTTCACTAGTTAATATCTTCCTACAGAGCTCACACATGAGTTCCTGCAGATCCTGGAGAAAACACCTAGCCGGTTAAAACGTATCCGCAACTGGAAGGTAAAACATTTTTCCCATTTTCTCCTGTGTGCCCCACAAAGCACCGGATAGACGTCATTCAGTGCATGGAAGCTTGTTGACTTACTGTGATTCCCTGGCTCCTGCTTTTCAGGCTGCTGGTCAGACGGCAAAAGGCAAGACCAAAGTCCAGGAGGAGGGCGACCAGACAGACACCATGATGAGCATGATCTCCATGGCCTCATCAGAAAGCACTCTGGCAGGTTTGATGAGCCTCTCGGCCCCCCCTTCTGCTTCGTCTTCCTCATCCGTGGGTGACAAGGACAGGGGTGCATCTGGCAGCACCCAGCACTGGCATGCGGGTGGGAAAGGTCATGGTGGCTCTGAGCAGCAGCCGCAGCAGCAGCCCAACCATGAGGTACACGCTCCAGCTAAGGTATCGCTGAGCGAGTACCGTGCTAAGAATGCTGATGTCCTTGCTGCCCAGAAGAGGAAACTGGAGAACATGGAGGCCAGCGTAAAGAGGGACTATGCCAATGCTGCCCAGGCTCTGATTGGTCAACAGCAGAGGAAAGAGAAACAGCAGCATCATCACCAGCAGTCTGGCTCCCACTCACACTCCAGTTCCTCGTCCTCATCAGACATGACCAACCCCTCGCCTATCATTCTCAAAATCCCCCTGGAGAAGGAGAGGCACGACCGCAGCTCCCTGAAGATGCGGTTTCCTCTGCCCGGGGGAGGAGGGAGTGGACACAGTGGCAGCAGCAGCAGAGGTCAGGATCAGGACATTAAAGTGAGAATACGGATGCCTGATAAGCAAAGGGGAAGTTCAGGAGAGGAGGGCAAGAGCAGGGACAAGCACAGGGAACGTTCTAACCACCACCATCACCACCACCACCATCACTCCTCCTCTAGCGGTGCTTCACTTTCCTCTTCACATAAACATTCATCCAGCTCTAGCGGAGCGTTGGGCAGCAGCAAAAAAGTCCCGGGCGAGTCCTCTCGAATGAGCTCTTCGTCCTCTTCTTCCTCCTCAGCCTCCCGAAAGAGGACACACACTCAAGATCCCACAGTGGGCTCTCACCCTCCCTCCAAAGTAAGCAAGTCTTCTAGGAATGCCTACCAGCTGCCGTCCTTGTCTTCTTCCTCTGGGCATTCTCTGGGGCATGCTCCTGATATACTTCCTGCTCTGGGCCTTCCCCACCACCAAGGGAGCTACTCGCACTCCAAAGGGGACAAGACAGACACTAACGGACACAATGCAACAGGTGGAGGCCAGTCAAATGAGTACCAGGACACTTTTGACATGCTAAACTCACTGCTAAGTGCCCAGGGGGTCCAGCCGTCCCAGCCACCCATGTTTGACTACAGATCCCAATATGGGGACTACCGGTATGGTGGTGGCACCAGGGGAAGCAACCCCAGGCCCCCGCCCCTGCCGTCGGAACCACCTCCCCCATTGCCGCCGTTACCCAAATGAGTTCCTCATCAGGAGATGCGTTATGTACATTGTATTTGCCATCACAAGCATCACAGTTGTTACATACAGCATTGCGTAATGATTTTAGGACTCCCTTTTCAGTGTTTGTGATCATGTGTTGTGGGTTTCAGCTTGACAGCAGAGAAATGTACTTCTGACATAATTTGAATTTTCTTTTAAACTTCTTTTTACAGATTTGTTTGTGGGGCAATAATGAGAGGCTTGAAAAGCTCGCAAAATAGGGTAAAAAATATTTACAAGAAAAATTGTAAATAATATTTTTGATGTTATCAGTTTTGTATTGTCAGCTCATGAAATGTGATGACGGGACCTGGCATTTTTGCCGTCACTGTTTTGGAAGAAGTCAGATGTTGAAATCATGAGGAAACCGAAAGTTATTTGCATCACATATCACTTGTTAAGTCTTGCTAGCGATTGTCTTTTTATAATGTTTTTATAGTGTATTATTTATTAATTGAATGCTTTTGAGGAGCACAGTCCCCTTTTTAAGAAAAAAAAGGTCTCCCCTCTATGCTGTGTCCTTTTCAGGCAGAGGGATATTTTTCCTCAATACTGTATAGGCTAGTTTGAGAATGCATGTCTCCAAAGCCATGTTTGAGATATTGTTTTTGTTTTTTAAACTACCGTAACCTCAGAAAAATAGGTGACGACCCCCTCCCTCCCCAACCTTTTGTCAATACTTTTTTTTTTAATTATCTGCATTGTTTCGTAAACTGTTGTACAAATATTGTAAAATGTTTAAAACAAAATATTTTTACATTTTGTTATAAAAATTACAAAAAAAGGTGTAAATTAAGGAAGCTTGTACTTTTGTTTTATAGATTTTGAGCATTGCAGTCATTGTTTTAAATGGTTGTAAAATATTGTCAATACTCAAATAATTACACTAATGGACAAAGTTCATACCAAGGATTTATGTTTCATAAAACATATCTAGAGGGTATAGCTGCAATGAGGAAATAGCCAGTATAAAATTCCCTCTACAGTGAAAGTTTGAGGTGCTTTTCCTGGATGGAGTTTGTCCCATACATTTACACTATGACTATGACATCCTGATAGGCAACTTCGGCCCAGGATTCACCTCTTTCAGTCTTCGACGGTGGTCACAACAGTTACGGGAGAATAAAACTGGCAGCCTGGATCAGTGCACAGAATCATTGAGTTTGACATTTGGCATTGACGTTGCTGGCTGTGAGTTGGGTTGCCCAAACCCATACTGTAATTTAAAGGAGAGAAAAAAAGCACACCACCCCACAGCCAGAGGGAAAACTTTATGCTGGTGTTATCTTTTCATTGGCCATACCCAACACATGGTATTCTAAAAAAGTATTCACCATACATTTTCTCAAAGAATAATAAGAAGTCAGTGTGTCTTTGGTTGTTCTGAACCAGTCATACTGTGTGATTTTTTTTTCTTTGATGTCTGTTCCTATGGTAGTCTTTCATTTATGCATTATTACATTGCATTATGCATTTCATGTTATTATTCCCTCTTTAGGGAAGATTTTAAGATCTGTTCCACCTATGTACACCTGTTTCTTCATGCCGGTTTGATTTAATCATGTTAAAACTGTCTTATTTCTCCATACTGATTGCGCCTGCAAACTAACCTGATGGATTTCCAGCTAGATTTTTTTCCCCAGTGAATTAATCCATCCATAAGCCAGTATCCATCAAAAATGTTTGCTTGTGCCCTTTAGTTGTGGAAACCACACGTGGTAAACAGTTTATCAGTGTACCTCCACTGCAGGGTAATGGACATGAAAAGTAAAATACTGCCTAACTCACTTGAAAAATGTTTGAAAAGTATTTGGGCTAAATTGTGGAAGAGGTGAAATCGGGTATTGTATGTACATTTGATTCATGTAAAGCTTTATATGGATTTGATTGTATGATATTACTGCTCTTTATCTGCTATGGACTGTGATTTTTTTTTTAACCCCCTCCCTCTCAGTTTTTAAAATCTGAAATTCATTGCTTTAGGGGCAGTTCACAGTAATGCATTACATCAAATCAGCAAAACCATGTAATATATTTTTGATGTTCCCTTGATACAGTATATAAAATATTCGTTCAGATTACAGCTCTTCTTTCCTCTGGCAGCAGAGTTTCAGAGATATGAGCTGAACTATCAAGTCTTAGTTATCACTGAGAAACATAAAAGTGCACTGAATATTTATCCCAGTAAGATTGTCTAAAAAGCAACTGACTCAAAGTGTTACATTTATGATTCTTTAACTAGAAGAATAGCTGAACACTATCATTATGATTGAAAATGGTTTCTATATTTGGTTTGGACAAATCTTCCATTCTAAGAATTGCTTCACTATAAATATGCTGTGAGATTAAGGAAGTTCTAAAGCTTTTCATGTCAGGAAATGTGTTGAAGTAAACATAGGGGTGAGGAAAATGGAAGACACTCATGCAACCTAACAATGCAAAATCACATAGCTACAGCTCTGTTATCAGCATCCAAGTTTCATATATTTATCACATCTTGATGTTTAGTGTTGTTAGTGACACTCAGGTCTGGAATTGAATCATTTTGAAATCTTGTTTCAGTTAAGGTTTTTTGTGAACACTGTTCTTTTTGATATAATGTGGTCGCTTTAATCCCATGTCAATAAATATTTTAAGAAAGTGCCCATTTGTTCCCACTGGTTTCTTTCCATAAACTGTACTGGTGAAGTAAATGACATGGGAAATAAATCAAACAATACAAAGGCTTGCCGCTACGCTGATTGACAACCAGATTGGCCACTGAGGTGTCTCGAACCCTGACGTTTTAGCCAATCACAGCAAGTGGGCGGGCTCAGGCTGTCACTGCAGTGGCAGTGCTTGGGGAATGCGGGAGAAACGACGCATTGCCAGTGTGCTTCAGAAGGCAGGCTTGGTTGGGCGGCAGGGAAGAAGGTAAGCAGTAATTAACGGGAAATCATGAGTTCTGTTCGTCTTCTGAGACTGACACATTTCGGTACCATCGAGAAAAGCGGCAGCGTATCGTCCCCAGTCAGTAAACAACTCTTCGTAGCTGGAATTTATGAAGTTTTGCTGTTAGCTACTGTTAGCAACTGCTAAGCAAAGATGGCGACCACACAACCAACCGAGTAAACTGCCATGACGCAGTACAAAGAGGCGGGTTCAGCGCTGTGTGGCGCTCGATAGGATTTAGCCTGAGCTGCATGATACAAACCAACTACCAATAAATCAATACAAGTCGCGTTTCGTGGTTTAATCAAGATGAAACAACTATGTTTACAATTATCTGTGGCTGTGCGCACATCAGCTTCAGCCGGTAAGGAGTCTGAGTGCTGAATAAATAATGAGAAAACACTGCGTTACCTGAGCAGTAACGTTAACGTTATGTCACCCACTGTCTGTTACGGTTTGCCTCTGTTGATCTTAACGTGCGGTGATCGGTGGTTTACGCTTCACTTCTATACGTTAAATGTCTTTGCTTAGCTTAGCTTAGCTTTAATCCTACCTACATGAAACAGGGACGTATCTGACCTTTGGAGTCACACAACATGAACTGTTGTGTTTACTGGGTTAACCAAGCCACGTGGCTTTCTGAAAGGATGGCAGGTTTCTGTCATGATAAGGTAATTATCTGCAGTTTTTTTTGCCCTTGACATATTTTTACATGTAAACTACATTCACCGTATTGTAAGTCTATGGATTTACTTAGCCCTTGGGCACTGAAAATTACTCTGAAACTTGCAACACTTCTAGTCCTGCTTAAAGTGGGGAAACAGACAGGAATAACATGAATCCCGGACAGGTATTTGTTCCATCACTCGAGCATTTAACTCTACCCTTGCTACCTTTACTTCACACCTTTACTTTCCAGATTAGCAATGAACAGAATACGGATCCATGTTCTGCCATCAAGTCGGGGCAGAGTGACCCAAACAGCTCGTCCTCAGGAGCCTCAGGCCTGCGCCTTCACCCAGCGACCATGCTCTCAGCCTCGCCTGGATGGCCTGGAGTTCTGCATCAAACACATCCTGGAGGACAAGAATGCCCCCTACAAGCAGTGCAGCTATGTATCCACGAAGAACGGCAAGCGCTGCCCCAATGCGGCACCAAAAGTGGAGAAAAAAGATGGGTGCGTGGAATGTCAGAATTTCATCTCCGTTTATAATGCGTAGAAACAGGTACATTTTGAGATCTTAAATAATGTTTTAATTGACAAGCACACAGAGGGTAGGTAGCACACACCCTGGAAAGCTGTTCTGACATGTCTCTGTCTTCTGTCTAATGACTTTGATTACCAGAGTGACGTTCTGTGTAGAGCATGCTCGAAGAAATGCCATGGCACTAAGAGCTCAGATGAGAAAGGCAGCCTCCGGTCCATCGCCAGAGGGACTTCTGTCTCAGCTAAGCGGATACAGTCGTGCAGAAACGCATGGCCTTGAGGGAGGCCGCTCTGAAGCTAGCCGCATTCTAGGTAAGTAGTCTTGTTCAGCCTTGGAAATAAATTGTGGACAGACACATCAGTTAGAATATTTTCTTGCACAAGGAAGCAGTGTAGATATTTTGTCCCGATCTTTGTGTGTGTTTACTTGGAGTATGTCTGTAGCCATGTTCTCTTCTTGGTGCAAGAGAGGACATGTGGGGGTGCCCCAGTGGCTCACCTCTTGGAGCGCATACCACTTATCAAGGCTGAGTTCCTTACTATAGTGACCGGGGTTCGAACCCAGGACGGGTTCAAAACCCACTGCATGTCTTTCCCTCCCCCTCCCCTGCCTTTCCTGTGTCTCTCCACTGTCAGTATCAAATAAAGCGGAAATGCCAAAAAAAATCTTTAAAAAATAAAAAGAGAGAGAGAGGGTATATGTATTTTGTGGCATGGCAGTTTCATGGGCTGTTGTCCTCTTTGTGGTTTATACATGATGAATATGCTTTAAATGTGATACTGCATTTTCTTGGGCAGATGAGGACAGTTGGAGTGAGGAGGAACAGGGTCCCCTGGTGTTAGACCAGACATGGAGAGGAGACCCTGACAGTGAAGCTGACAGCATCGACAGTGATCATGAGGACCCCCTGAAGTATGTTCTCTTATTTGACCTGCACATATTTATTTTAGATAGTGAAATGTTTCAAAGAAAACTTGGGTCAGCTTTATTCTTGTATTAGTGGATCTGGGTTGCAGTGCCTCCTGTTCCTCCAGCTGAACTTCAGTCTTTATGGCATAACTAAGACATCTGTTATTGCCCCAGGGAATTTGCTCAATTTTAGATGTACCAGATTTCATTATCTCAAATTTCATAGATGCACTTCTTGAATACAGATTCAAAGCTGTATTTATTGCATGAAGCAAGCTCTGTATTGGGTTCAATGCAAGCTTCTGTTTTTGGACTACTTGGAGCCCAACGTAAAAGTTGGTTTGAACTGTGACATGAGCAGTTTTGCTAATAATTTATGGTATTTCAGACATGCAGGAGTGTATACAGCAGAAGAGGTGGCGCTGATCACTCGAGAGAAACTGATCAGGCTCCAGTCTCTGTACATTGACCAGTTCAAACGTCTGCAGCACCTTCTCAAGGAGAAGAAGCGTCGATACCTGCATAACCGCAAGGTGGAGCACGAGACTCTAGGTAAGGACACACATTATTAGTTACTGTATGTTTACATATTCTGCAGTGTTTACTTAGCTGATAGCAGCTTCCCTTTTGGGATTCTGTCCCACTCCCTTTTCCAAAGCCATGGCCCCTGCTAACTCTACCCTAACCCTAATCCTAATGACCTCTGTCTGTTGGTTTGTTAATGACAGGGAGCAGTCTGCTGACAGGGCCTGAGGGACTGTCCTTGAAGGAGAGGGAGAACCTGAAGAAGCTGAAAGCTCTGCGCCGTTACCGTCGTCGGTACGGTGTGGAAGCCCTGCTGCACAAGCAGCTCAGGGAGAGGAGGCAGGCCGTCACAGAAGGAGCTCCTCAGGTGTGTACCAGTGTGATGGGTCACTGAAATACTCAGTCCCTTAATGTTTCACTGGTCAGCTTTTCCAAACTGTGGTGTCTGCAGTGGCCTCTCTCTGTATACGGAGTATAAAATAGATGATGAGCAAATTATTCTCTATCATGAGTGCAGTGTAAACACCAGGATGTTTTTCAAATTTGCTATGGTGAAATTAACGAATCGCTCAACATGTCATATTAGACACATTATTATGTGGACCTAAGTTTGCTACGATTTTAGAAGGTTAATCTTCATCAGTAATCAAGTAGGAAAGGATTTGACCTAATTTTCCTTTGTTTTTTTCCTCTGATCATTTTCTGGTATATTAAGAAGTGCAGTCTTGAGATTCCTCACATGCGTAGTAAATTGTAGTTCTTTAGGATGATCAAAGTGATAAATCAATATCCTTTTGAAGCTTCAGTCGGGGTTATGTCATGGTTAACCGTAATGAAATTTCTTGGCTTCATCTAGTATTTTGACCTCACTAATCACATTTTTTCCTTTGTTGTAGCCTTACACAAGAACAATATATGAGAAATGCATCTCCTTTGTGGAGGGCATCCGGTGCACAAATCCCTGCCTGCCAATGACGCGACACTGCATCTCACGTATCCTCATTGATGTGTTGAACATGAGTTTGGTTGAATAAGCCTACAAGATTATGGTCCATTTTCCTCCAAGAAACCACAAATGTGTTTTCTTATCAGGAATGACCAACCAATAGAGGATGTTTTCATTTCGTGCTGCAAGTTGAATCATCTATGGTTGTAACCTTCTTTCACAGTTCATTTTCAAGCTATACTTGACACTAGGGTTATTAAGACTTCATTTGAACTCTCCTTCACCTCTCTGCCTTGAACCATATTCAACTTGGCCCTGATCAAGATTGGCAGCTTGCAGTAGCTGTTGGTTTCAAACAGAGCCGACATGAAGTTCTTCCTGTGGTCTGTTGGTTTCCCAGAGAGTTACAACAGGGATAATCAATTCAGTTGGAAGGAACAAAATCTTTTCCTGTCTTCATTCAAACCCCAAATCATTTAGCACACACAGCCCCAGTCTCATGCTTTCCATACACTTTCTTAAAAGTTTCTACACTGTCCTCTCTCTGCTTACAAAACGGCTGGTATTACAAGTATTTTTTGTATTACTGTAACTGCCCAGTTAGTTGGAAACTGATTAAACAGCGTTCAGAAAACAGTGTTACATTGTGAACGAGCCATACAAACCCTGCTAAATCATTGTGCTCAAACAAGAAGCACAAACTCATTGTATAAAACCACTCAGCCTTACCATTTATACAGTCAAGCTCTTTGCAACCAAACAATAAGAAGCCTTATGTTGAGCAGTAATTACAGTAAGCTTATTTGGATGGCAATAATTGTAGTACTTGTAATAATAGTAGTTTTTGTGCAACTAGTAAATGTTTTCTTTGAACCACAATATCCCCTGCTGAGCATTCTGTTATGCTTTTAGATGGAATTTCTTTTGCTAATTGCTTATTTTTCCAGTGTTGCTGCTTTCTGCATCACCACATCTTGTAATCATCCTTGACAATAAGCCACACAGACATCTACCAAGACAGTAATCAGGTTCTTTTCAAGATGTGTCCGGGTCTGAAAGACGTCCCATGTGACCGCACCGTGCATATGGGCCAGTCTGAAGAGCCTCGCTGCCCTCTGCACCTTACTCTGCCTCCTCCCATGTACCAGCCTGAGCAGGAACCCCCGGCCCAGGAGCAGCTCACTCCTGCAGCCAAAGAAATGTACCTGAGCGCAGCCGAGCTTCAGCCCACAGAGAACCTGCCACTGGAGTTCAGTGATGTATGTTGGAGTGTTTTTAGCCCCCTGTCTCGCCCCACTGTATTGGCATGTCATTTGATTGTGAGATACACAAACCCTCTAATACTGCTTAAAGGTTTAGAAATCCTCATTCAAACTCTTGAAGTTTGATCTTCAGATTAAATTTTAGCACTGTAGCCAAAGTTTTGTTGTCTTGTTTTTATACATTCAAGTCCTATAGTTACCCTGACTTCATGTGGGCTGACACACAAATGATGAAAAATATGGGTATAACATCTCATGCGTGGATTATAATTTTTGTTTACTCAGCTGCATCATTCCACTAAAATAAAAAATAGAATGAATCATTCTGACTTTAGCTGAAATGGTCATCGACTTTGGACTTTTTTTTTAGTCAGTGCATTTTTAGAATAATGTTTAAGTAGCTCAGCTTTTTTACATCTCAGAAGAAAATAGGCTTTACAGCATTGTTCGATTTCATTTAGTGTTTATAAAATGTTGGCTCAAAGTACTTAAAGTACTTTGAGCCAACATTTTGTACTTGACATACTAGCCCCACTCACTTCTACATGTACAACTGTGATTAAATATCTAAAAAAAAAAAGAAGAAGAAGAAGAAGTGAAGTGGAGTTGTTTGTCTTACCATCCTGATGTAGATTTTCCTTGTGCTGTAGGATTTGGATGTGGAGGGGGACGGTATGCAGGGTCCCCCATCCCCTCTACAGTTTGACACGGCCCTGGCCCTGGAGGACCAGACCATCAGAGCCATTGCTGAAGCTCCCATGGACATTCTGACCGGAGAGGACCCCGACCAGGTTGACCTGGACGCCTCGGCACAGGAGCTGTCAGAAAGAGATGTGGACGCCATCATGGATGACCAGGTAAACTCCCCAACTGTCTTCCACATCTAGGATCTTTATGTTGGCCAAAGCAGGATGTACAGTTTGCCCTCCAGCACAAGTCAGAGAAACAAGTCATCACAGGAAAAAATTACTTGAGTGTGTTTACACATTCTTATAAGCTGGGTGATGTGTTTGCCATGGTAGCCAGTAGAGAACAGGCAGTACCAAATGTGAAGCATTCTTTTGGCTGACAGCGGTAGGTTGAGACAAAGTGATGATGGGTGTCAACCCGTAGTAAAATGGCTACTATGTGTAAACTCCCTGTTTTTCCTGTCTAGGTCGTGTCAGAGGTGGTAGGAGGGGAGGAGGACGCCACTGAGAATTCACTTCAAGACATCGACACAGCTGCAGTTCAAGCTCCTAGATGAGACTTAAACTTGCGCTCCCTTTTTTCTAAAGAACAAGAGGTTTAATTTCCACATGGACCGATGTTGGCCCTACAGTCAAGCTTGATCTACAGTGTAGATCAACTTCAGAGGGATGTCCATATCCAATCCAAGCCTTTCAGACCACTGCCAGTAGACTTTTAGAGCATCCATGCATTGGTTGTTGTTCTGTTTATCGTCTGGAATATATTTATGTCTTGCCTTACAATTTATGGTTTCTCAGTCTTACATCATTTTGTCCAGAGATATGCTCAGTAAACTGTCTGTTAATAAAAAAAAAAATGGTGCACTCCTCATCTCTTTTGTGTGAATGTTCACAAGCCATCCATGAATAAACTTATTTTTTGAAACATTTGTTCACCTCCTTTTTTTTTTCTTGTAATGATATCCTGCTGACGAGATTTATGGTGCAAGCAGAATTATTTTCAGCGTGCAGAGAATATTTAGCATTCAGAAAACCACATATACTGGCAAGTTTTTCTAAGTATATGGTGAAGTTATGTTTGGCAGCATGGGACACAGCCTCCCTGAAAAAAAAAATTTGGGGCGGGTAAAGCAATTTCATGCAATGACATCACTTTTCCTCAACCCAAACACCAAGCGCTGAGGGAGAGAAAGAAAGCGGCTGCTGCAGAGGAGAGGACACCGCTACAAAATGAATTCAACTTATTAACAAAAAACTAGCGTCATTTCATTTTTAGGCGTCATGGCTCACAAAGGTCGTCCTCGACAATTTCCAACCAAATGAGGTGAGTTTTAATAAAGGGGAAAAATGCCATTTCATGTTCTGTAACGCTAGCCTGGTCGGGCTGTAGATGGGAGAGATTTGCTGGAATACCGACAGTGAACCTAGCATGCTTTTCCTTTTTCACACCAGCTGAATTGGAAAGGTCCACATACGCTAATGCTGCTTAACATGCGTACGGTTTTAGCGTGTTATGAACATTAAAATGCCTTCATGTTTCCCATTTTCTTGCCTGGTTGTGAGTCAAGGGCGTAACAGTATTGCTCATGTTGGAGGGGACCAAATTTCGGTGGGTTTAGGAGGGCCTGCCTTGTCCCCAAGAAGAAGAAGAAAAATCACATTTTCCTCAGCACACGTCCTCCACTTGAACGCAGTGTATGTATGTGTTGCTGAAGCGTGTTAAACGCTAGCTAAAATTGTTGTGCCGCAGTCCAGCCTCGTCTTTAAAGGCTGAAATCCGAAAAGGGAACATGGAAAAGGAACTGTCAACTCTGCCGTGCAGGTCTGTGACTGTGCTAACGGTACGTTTTCAGGTTTCACCTCACATTGATGCAGACTGTCAGCTTTTCCTTTTTCTTTTTCTTCTTTTAAATTGGAAATAATGTGCCTCAGAGTGCAGTCTCCAGCAATACCAGGCAGGAGCTGGAGGCAAAGTTAAAGTGATATTCCACCATTTTAAGTCAAAAAAAATTAGGATTGCATTAGTGTGTTGCTGAGTAAGCTTTGGATCTGTCTGCAGCGGGGATGTAATGGAGGGTGAACACATGGAAAACCTGTTTATCCACCTTTTATTTGCAGAATAGTTTTCTCACAGTTGTTGCCAAACATAGACTAAATCTTTAACACAACATCATTTCCATCAGTGATACAAGTTAGCCTATTTGAAGAGCATTAGGTCATCAAATTAGCCCGGAAGGTTCCTGAGAATATAATATACTTTTGTTAATATTGGTGGTTGTTTACCCTGCATGATCCCTGCCTGGAGGTCATAGTTTGCCCTCATTTACCACTACGTCACTAGCTGCAGCAATGTTGTCTGCAGTTTTACCATTTCCTTCACATTTATTGTGCTTGGTAACAAGACTACGAAACTGTCATGATGACCAGAGGCGCAAACTCTGTGAGCTCCATGTTCACAATGCGATTCTTTAACACGTATCCAGAGGGGAAGTGAGCAGCATGAAGTGAGAGCAAAACAAAATGAAGGTGGTCATTGTGAATATACCAGGAGCATGTGGTGAGTGGTGTGATTTCAGTAAATGGGCAGAATTCATTATTTTATTTGCAGCCTGAAATTGATCAGAATACCACTGATGATACATTGGCAGTGTCACTGACCATCGATGAAAATCCTGAAACAGGACAAAATCTGCACTTATACAGTTGTATAGTTATTGGATATCAAGCAGATACCAAAAATATGGGATCAGTATTAGTCCATTTCTCCAATACAACAATTCATTGTCAAGAACTATTTGTAGCACAAGAATTGTTCTGAAAGTGAGGATATATTGTGCTCGTTTCACACAAAGGAAGGCAGATGTGTCTAATGGAGGAAAATGGTTTCAAGCGTTAAGTATTTTGTCTAATAATTCCAAGCCAATATTTAAGTGTCATCTGCATTATTCAGTATAAGTAGTGGAATGGATTGGCACTCCTATAGGACTCTGGATCAGTATGGGCAGTGAAAATGTGTTATTGAAACAGCCTGAAACAATACAGCTTTTCAGCAAACGTGTTGACCTCTAGATTTTCTGAATGACAGTCTGATCATGAGGAGTGGGTTGTTACTTTTTCACATAAAGAGGGATTTTATTTGCAATAAAACATGTTTACCACTAACCTCGGCAATTTGTAAACCTATACTCACAGATTGAGAGGAAGTTTCTCAGCGGACGTTTCCTAGCTGTTACAGAGTCTTTTTTGCAGCGTGCATGCCTGATGATTTGTGCCTGTTGGGTTTAGGCCAGCTAAAACCTCATTGATTGTCTCATCATTTCTGTACAAAGACCAAGTTTTAGGCTGGTAAAAATAAAGAGGGATTTTATCCTTCCTCCTGAATTACAGGTTTTCATAAATAAATTTGGACAAAAATATTTAAGTTTAACTGGAGATCTCATGAAATGTTTTATGAATATTTGTCAGCTGTATTTTCGTTATGTTGCTTAGAAGAAAAATGACGTAGCCCTCATACCCTTCCAAATTGTCTGTTGATGTAATGCTGCTGTTTCCCATTTTTGGAAATTCCACATAAAAAGATTCCCTCAGAGATTGTATGACACAGAGGCCTATCTAAACTGTGACTTGATCAGTAAACTGCACCATTAGGCAAACAAGAGGGTTAGAGGACCAAGAAAGGATAGTGATCTATATATATCTGAACGAACAGGGAACTGAACTCATCAGTGGTGTCATTTGTATTATTACCATAACAGAAGTCATTTGTTTACAGGTGAATTCTGTTTATTCAAACCTCCAAATGTCCAAACTGGGCAGTCAACCAAGAGAGCAGAAAAAATGCAGCAGTATAGAATTACAGCCTGCTCTGTTGTTTGTATGGAATTTTTGGAATTTTTCAGATGATATGTGTAGCTGAAAACATTTAAACATGAGATCTGCAGGCACAGAGCAGTCCAGAATGCATAGCATGTGTGTTTCACGTTTGAGTAAAGCCTGGTTATGAACATCAGGCCGTATTGGTGCCATGAACGTATATGAATAACCTCATAGCCGCTGAGGAGATTGGATAAATGTGGTTCTGCTTTTTCTACTCTGCAGATTGCATCTATGGTGTGTGTCAGTGTGGGTCTCGGTGCAAGCGCTGTGTGCATGTCTCCAGCTTGATTGAAGTTTTGTGAAAGCGCTGTTCCAGTGCAACTTTGAGATTGCATATCCAAGCTGTGCCGCATTACATCATGAAAAGCAGAGCCAGTGACTTATTCAAGTGTAATGGGCAGTATAAGTGCTCGCTCACCCTGTTCGCCTTTAATTGCTCACAGATGTTCTCTGTGCTTTTGTGTCCCACATCTTGTTGCAGCAGGCTCATATAGACGCCACATACGGTCTTAAGACTTTATTATAAGAGGGGAAACACAGCAGGGAGTAAGTGTTTACAATCCAGCTGTTGGTTCTGTTAACCAAATCAGTTTGGGTTTTTAAGCGCTCCCACTGGAGACGGCACCAAGTCCCCACAACACATAGCTGTATCTGTTGAGACAATAACACAGGCTGCTTGAGATAATGTTGTGGGCAAATTGTGGGTTATACGGAGCAAAAGACCTTCGGCATAACTGCCGACAGACGTTCAAGGTCAGTCTCCTTGTGAAATTATCACTTTATTAGGTCATAGTTGACTGCTTTTACAAGGAGGAAAGAGCAACTGGACAATAATTCAGTCAGTTTGATGTGTCGTAGGGGTGCGCAGACAGGTCACAGCCTCCTGCAGCCGAGGCCTATCTCTCTGGTATCCACCCTGTGGCTTGGCCTTCCCTCTGCATAAATGGCCACGCTTTGAAGATAGGCTTGGCTGGGGCTGGGACCCC
>OMLB01034863.1:12615-30872 GCA_900302555.1 Myripristis jacobus | reverse complement strand
ATCTTCACTGCCTCCCCCTCTCATCCCAAATATTGCTTGTGTACGATTTGTCTCGGTTCATATTGCCAAACATCAGACGGGAAGGAGCAGCGAGGGACCCCGCCAGCCTGATTCTGTCTACGCTCTTTGCCCGTACCCCTCCTGTTTAATATTTATCTGAAATTTCATCTCGCCTATATTATTGATGCAGACAATAGTGTGGTAATGGTGTGTGTAAAAAAGCCACTTTGGCCTACATTTTTGGGGAAGGATACAGTCTTCTCAATTCTTGTTTAATTCCTCCGTCTGAGGATTTAGTTTTTTTTTTGTCACATTGTTTACATCTCCCGCCTACACACTTTGCCTACACAGCGAGAACTTCAATCTGTGCCTTTCCAGATTGGCAGATGGAAAGGGTGGTGTTTGACATATCCTGAGACGGCCTTGCCTATGCCAAATCCCCAAGTGTGTGACTGACATGATTTAAGAAGCTTTTGTGCATTTCCCCTCTCTGCTTCGGCTGAGTCGCCTTTGAAATTTTTTCAGCCTTGCCCTCATTCCATGAATATCGTCTGCTCATCCTCATCTGCAGCATCTCCCCAAACCTCAGCACCTCTAAAAACCCGAGCTTCATTCACAGGGCTCTCACTCAGCAGCACCGCTCTTCTCTTTCGTGTGCCTGCCACCAGAAAGTAAATCCACCTTGGGAAAATAAATGTACCAAAAAAGTCATGCCAATCTTTGCGTATTTTGTGATTTTTTTTTTCCGCCCCGTCCTGTTTTTTGTGCATGTCTCTGTGACGTGCTGTTGTGTCTGCACATAACAGGGATCACAGATCACAGGCATCACAGGACCAGGTGGACCAAGGAGGACAGGGCCAGACCATATTTAGATTACCCGCTCTGGCTTTATTAAAACCCAGATTGAGAAGGCAGATGCTCAACACCTCTAATCCCATTTCAGTTTGACAAGATCTAAAAGGATCAGGCCCTATTTCCCTATAGACTGCTCTGGAAATGAAGAGTTAATGTCGTAGCTCGGTGCCTAAAGATATCCAGAGTGATGAGATACTACACTGGCACACTCGACTGAAGCCGTGCTGCGGCAGACAGCCCTGCCTCATCTAGGATATAAATGAAAGCTTTGTTGAAACCGAACATAATTAACACTTAATGGGGAATCCCACATTAGACTGGAAACTAGGATTTTAAAAAAAAAATCATTGTATTGTGCAGAGTGACTACAGTCTATGTGTCCTGTGTTATCAGAAGGACATAAAAGGGGAGTTCTTAAACGCTGTGTCTGCTGAATTATTCATCTATCTTTCTTTCATTACACTTTACAATGACTCAGAGATGAAAGGAAAGATGAGAGGGGGAGAGATTGAGGAAGAGCGAGGGAGGGAGAGAGTGAGATAGAGAGCAGTGGGGGCTTGTGGTCTTGGCATGGCTGGCGTCTGCTATGCGCTGGTATCTCCCCTGGGCAATGGAGATTCTTCCTCTCCTCCTGGTTTCCTGTTCAGTCAGAGAGCGAGGGAAGGCCGTGGCATCAGCCTGCCACAGCCCAGCACAGAGGTGACATTGGTCTAAGGCCCCCCGCCACAACCCACTCCCAAGCCCCTGTCATCGAATGACAACTTCTCAAGGACTTATTAGGAGCCACAGACGAGCAGTTCTGTCATGGAGGATTCAGGAAGAGACACAAATAGGATTGGCAGAGATGTCAAGAGGGTTCTCGTCCCAAACTCCGGTGGAGGAGCGTGGAGGGAGTGAGCAAAAGAATGAGAGAAAAGAGCTTTTGCAGGTTAAAAAAAAAATGTACGCTTTTGTTTTCTCTCTCCCACAGCTCCTTGGTTTTGTTGTTGGGAGACAGAGGCGCCTGACAGGAGATTGACTCCTCTTCAAGGATATTAAAGGGAGCTGATATCACAGGTGAGTGTGTGTGCATGTTTTTGTGTGCGTGTGTATATGTCGCATACAAACAGAATAATGGCTTGCCACTTCTATATTTAGTCAAAAAGCAAATTAACCTTTCTGTGCAGTATTTGGAATGAGCCCATGAGCCTTTTCATGTATGAATTCACCATTTCGTGTGCCGGTAGTGTTTTTGTAGGCCTCTGTTGAACATCTGCTTGCTGAATTTAGCTGAAGTGGAAATGATCTTTGCCGTGGCTGCAGCAGCTCCTGTCCCATTTCATTCGCTTTGTGTTTCTGTCTATTTGTCATCAGGGTCATTGGCTTATAGTTTTTGTTTACTGCAGATAAAAAAGTGCATTCTATTACAGTGGTATCCACCCATGAAAACTGACCTCGCTACCTATTGCTGCTGGGCTTTTTTTTAAAAAGATGCCATGGCTATTTGTTTACAATAGACGGCACATCAGTTTGCTTCTGGTATAGAGTTACACATTTTTTGTTCCCCAGCAGATGCATACAAACGTCCCTGGAGCATACATTTTTTTATATGGAGGTATCCATTTTACAGCCATTTTAGGAAGAACAAAAACACTACATGCTCGCTTGGCTCTGAGGCTAACACATGATCCTGCTTGTTTTGTTCAGCGATTGGAGCTTTAATCTGCGAACGCTGCGCCTCGCTGCACTTTGTTTACACTTGCAGTGTCTGATTTAGTGGCTGTGTTTTGGGAAGGGTTGGTTTTCAAAAACAAGACAAAGCCATATGATGACTTTGGCCCTCTCATCTGTCAGTTTGTTGCCTTCTTCCCTTTCCCTTTTTATTATCAATTACCAGCATCCACACTTGTGTTCTTTGTCCTAGCTCTTCATTTTGACAAAGAAAACTTTATTCCTCCTACAATGCATATTTCATTTTTACTCCTAAGCTTTTGCTGCTTTAGACCAATGCAGATGTAAATATCATGTTTGATGAATGTGTATTGATTTAAGCATGCACAGTTTTCTGTTCCATTGATTGATTTGATTGCATGTTCAATAGGCAGGTTTGATTTGACCGGGTCACCAGCAGTCACCAGTAGTGGCTAATTATGTTTTGACAGTGGAATCATGGTTTTGCCAGATGTAAAGAATTATTCTACGCCCAGTTAAGTGGTAATACAGACACAGCGGTGAAAAAATTATATTTAATTTTAAATGTGATTAAGCCTGATTTGTCTGTGAAGTCCCTATTTCTGTAGAGTCAACAGCTTAAGTTTGTTGCTGGCCATGCATAAAGGTTACACTCGTTATCACACTCTCACTTCCCTTTTTAATGAAATTTATTTCCTGTACTTGTCATACTGATTTTGTTCCTTTATGTTATTTCTTATCCAATTAATTTGTGCTTTTGCTCGTCATCTAGTATTTTGTTTTGTTTTGAGGTGAGATGTTTTTTTTTAAAACCCCTTTAGGCGTGCCACCTCACCTGCATAGATTTGTAATGGTTTTCTCCATTAAGAACACAGTGTTTTAATATTGTGTATTATCAGAGTATTATATCAAATTAACTTTATTAAAAAATGGGTATATTGTATGCTTAATGGCTTTGATAATCTGGACAGTAAGATGTAACTAAATGCACAGCCTCTGTCCTCCTTATCACACTTGGAGTGTGAGAGTGAGATTCATACATTCTGAGCCTATCAGAATGCACACACTGAAACAGGATATATCTTACATTCTCCACAGGACATATTTTAATGATGAATTGCTTTCAGTGACAAATACAGATGTCCTTAGAATATTGCATCGTTCCAGACTCGGGTGATAAAAAAGCGAGGCAGGCAGCAAGGCCACACGGCAGCAGAGTCTGCAGAGCAGCAGCAACATTAGCTTGCTTTGCATTCCCCTCTGGGCTTCTCTCTATCGGGCGCTGACAGTACCAACGGCTGTAAGTCTGCCAGCCGAGCTCTGTGGAAGGAGCTCCCTGGCACTGCAATCCCACTGGGACACACTGAGCCTCTCCTTCGCCCTGTCAATGGGCCTCTGTGTGGAGAGTTTCAGGCTGGTCACGGGCTCCTAAACCACCACCTTGACAATACTGCAGTTCACAAAGCAGCCAGCAGCGCTCCCTCTCCTCCCTCTCTCTCTCTCTTTCTTCTCTCTCCTCCCCTCTTTCTTTCCAGAGGATGTGAAGTCAGCCATTAACAGAGGCTGAATCACTTGGCGTTCTTTGATCTTTGGATTGTTCCTTTGATTGGGCATCGATAGGGCTTATATCCAGTCGTCGTTTCAGACGTGAAGGGCCTGCCGGGTTTTAGTTAAACGGGGACGCAAGTAGTTCCAGTGGTGCTTCTTTCTAGTGGTGTTTGCAGCAGAGCCAGCAATGTTAACTCAGCACATGAAAAGAAGCCACAGTGGCAGCAGCGCATTTTCATGTTATATTTAGCATCACTTTTGTTGTCTTTTGGTACACGCTGTAATTTCCATGTGAATGTTCATAAACACACAGAGATGTGTGCATGTTATTTCCCCCTCCTGCCTGGAGCTTTAATGTGCATTAGTGAAGAGAAAAGATGGTATTTATAACCACTCAATAACGTTCCTGTGTCCAAGGTTAAACGGATGGCTAATACCTGCTTCCGTTCTTAGATGGACTGCATTGATCAGCCTTCCATTATATGTGCAGATTTGGCCGTGTTCAGTCAATTGCAGCTCAATAAGAAGCCTACGATCTGGATGGTGCTGCTCAGGTTTGTTTGTGGGGGTCACAATACACAAGCCAATGCTGTTCAATAATCTTCCTGTAAACGCTTCCCAAATAGCCACAGTTACATAAGGCCTGGGAGATGTGTACTAGTTGGACTGTTGATTTCTTAGGAAACCGTTGCAAGCTATTGGACGCTTCCCAGCGGTGTTTTTACTGAGTTTGTGTGGGTTTGTGCTGTTTGTGTGTATCTCTGTATTTATATGTATATGTACACACTGTGTTTGTGTTTGTGTGTATCACTTGTCCAAGTCTGGTCCAGCACTACTTGAAACTGTGCCAATTGCTGACTGGGCCAGCCTCCAGCCAGAGAATTAGGCTTGTCTTATCCCTTCTAATGACTCCTTAAGATGTGAATGTAGGATCTAGGTCCACATTGCCACACCTGCTTCTCCTTCCGGCCCTTCCCATCTTCGCTCTCACACACTCAGCAAGGACACACACACACAGAAACGCACGCACACACCTGGAAGCTTGCCTGCTAGACTGGTCCTCGGCCATATACCCCGCAGTGTATCATGCTCATGGACTTAGGCAGCCAGCGTGCTCTGCGTGGTGCTGGAGTTCAGTCCATGAATTTGTTAAAACTGCAGACCAAGAGAGGAAGATGGACACACAGGCTTATCTTCCTGTACAATTCTAGGATCTGTAGCAATGCAGGAAGGATGGCTTATCGCCGTGTTGCGTTCGCTCGGTAATCCTCCCTATAGGTAGTGTGGAATCAACAATCAGATCTACAGCATAGATAACACACAGTCTCAGCAGTGTAGTTATGGTAACTGTGTTGTTCATACTTGTGCTGTGTGTCACAAATCCTGCAAGGGGACTAAATCAGAAATAGTGTTGAAATAAAGTGTTGTGGCTGTCATGTAAACAGAGGATAAACAGAGTGTAATGGTGGTAACAATGTTAACGTCATCCTTGCAGATGCGAATAATGGCTGATGTAAACCAGACCTGGGCTAAATGGTATCATTACTTAGCGTTAGTTTTGGCCCGTTTGGAGCACCAGATGGGTTGGGTTCACTGCATCAGGACAGTTCATCAGTCAGCGAAGGAAAAGTCAACTAAATAGACTTCAAAATACTTTTCTGGTATTGTCTGAACTTTCTGGCATTCACTGCATCTTTCAGTATGTGCCCACACATGTGGTACTTTGAGAAAGTTTGAACAAATACAGAAATTATTTACAGTTACTGCTTGACTCAGATCTGATGTAAACAAGTGTAATGATGATTAAAATGTTAACCTCTCTTGGAAATGAGAACATCTGGTTTTAGTTGAGTGTGATGGTATCTACAGTGTTAAATTCTCTCAGACAATGCAGGAAAATGTTGAATTTTGTCACAGTGACAAGAGGACAAATGGCTTCCAAATTTATGTTACCAGCCAAACATAGCGTTTACGAAAGAATAGATGTTTGGATGGAGGCTGGTTACCTGCCAAAGTGGCTGATGTTTCCCACCATGTTTGCAGATGAGAACATTGACTTTAAAGAGTGTGATGGTGATGTTTACAAGGCCAACTTCTCTCCCGCAGATGAGAACAATGTCTGATGAGACAGAACAGAGAATGTGTGATGAGGACTTTGGTTCGGATGAGGAGGGGGAGGAGGCAGATGTGGAGTCCTACCTGGAGGACAACAGTAGTGAGCTCATGGACAGATTGAGAGAGCTGGAGGTGAGTAAATGAGAAGCACTCTACATCGCAAACTAAATTTGAATTAACATGCTAATGAACAATCCAGCTAATTGAGTGTGTCTCAGTGGCTGAGACACAGTTGTGCTATTATGAGCTAAAGTCTGGCTCATGGCATTTCCCCCACCCCCTCTTCTCTTCCCATCTTCTCTTTCACTTCCACATTAAACATTTTAGGGAAGCCTATAAATAAAAACAAGAAAACAAACTTTAAGTAGTTAACTGAGAATGTTAAGCCCAGTATTTTCAGCTGCTTTTCACTCTTCTTTAAGTTTTTTGAATTAAGTTGTGTTGTTTTACTTTTTCCTCACAGGCAGAGAACTCAGCTCTGATGTTGGCAAATGAGAGTCAGAGAGAGGCTTATGAAAGATGCCTGGATGAGGTGAATTCTTACTCCAACTTTGTCCTGAAAGATAGTTTGAATGTTGCATGTAATGTATGGTGCACAAAATAAGAATAATGTCATGAAGAATTAATGCCGTAATTTATGTTCATTGTAAAGTCTGGATATATCAACAGAATATAAATATTTTCTTCACTATTATTAGGTGGCCAACCATGTAGTCCAAGCTCTGCTAAACCAAAAGGTAACATACCATAAAACTAAATCTCTTGGTCTGTTTTTCCTTTAACTTAAGTAGTACAGATAGTGATTGAGGTCCACCCATTATATACCTGCTTTGCATATCTTTAAACAGGATCTCAGAGAGGAATGCATTAAGCTGAAGATGTTAGTGTTTGACCTGGAGAGACAGAACCGGGCACTCTGTGAGCTTTTCCAGCAGAAACTGCCCAATCACCCCACTGCTCACTACCAGGTAAATGAACATACCTTCCTTTATAATCATTCAGAAAATACTGTGTTGCATTCATTTGACATCTTTTGTAACATTTATAAGTGTGGTTCTCAAGACCAGAGAGAGCCACCGATTTCTACTTAACTTGAGCCTCATACTTTCACACTTGTGTGCTTGTAATGGATCTCACTGACTTTGCCTGTGCTCTATATTGTTCCAACAGGCATCAGGACAATGTAGCTCTTAGTTATATGTGTATACAATAGCCCGTAGTGTATACAGTGTCATCATAATTGCCTCATGAATCTCTCGTTACAGGTTCAGCCAGGACCCCTCCCAGACTACAATGCACAGCTGCACAATGACTCTGCCAAGCAGGTGGAGCCTGCACAGACTGAAGCACAAGCCAAGGTGATTATTGCAAAGCCCACGCAGCAAAACTTTTACTAGATATCAAGTGAAGAGTGAAGCAGAGGGAGTAACTCATATAAATGACAGACCAGGGACCCCACCTGTGTGTGACGTAATAGCTGGTGATGCTCTGACATTTACTCCATTTTCCACTATTGTGCTTGAAAGACCTCAACAGCTAATCTCCCTTGCACTTGTTTCCTTTACGTATGCATGCAAAGGTCTTGGGTTTTGATGAATTACGTTGTTTGGCTCACACTGAAGTGTCAGCAGTGAATAGTGTGTTGATAGAGATCTCCTTCTATCCAAAGGGAAATGGCTACCGCACACAACATGCCTCCCCAGGGCCTCGTGGCTCGGCCGCCTCCATGGAGGCTCTGTCTCCCTTCTTCAAGAAGAAAGCACATATCCTGGAGGTCCTTCGCAAGATGGAGGAGACAGACCCTCTCAAATTCCACCCTTCCACCACTAGCCTGTCTTTCTGCGACTACAGCCAGGTGCTCATGTCCACAGAGACTGTTCTGGCCACTGCGGACCCCCTCCCACTACAATGCAAAGCCCACCACACACACTGCCGCTGCTCCTGTTCCGACAATGACACACACCAGCATGTCAATGGTGACGGGGCAGTGAAGTGTGAGGGAGGGAACACCTGCTGTTTACACTGCAAGAGGAGCCCAGACGGTCCTCCCAAGCCATGCAACCATGTCTGTAGTCCTCCAAAAGCCAACTCAACCACCCAGAGCCATGTTGTTCCCACAGCTGCTATGAGCGAATGTCACAGTAAGAGCACAACGGTGGAGTCTGTTCCCCCGTCAAAACAAAGCATCAAGAATGACAACCACCAGCAAACAGCAGGTGCTGCCCCCCACTCATCAATCACAGAAACAGCCAATCAGAGCTCAGAGGTGGTGGGAGCGGAGCAGGAGGAGGCTGCTGCAGAGAGCTGTCCAAAAGCTAGTGCCTCTGAAGAGCTCACTGGTTTCTATCCAGCCTCCCACCTGCCCATTCTTATGAAGGACAGCACTCTTGCCCACTGTGACATGGAAACTAGAGAAGCCATTCACAATGGGTTGATGCTCTCGTCCCTCAACAGCTCTGTGTCTGCCGACCCCTCGGCTGTCCCAGAGAAAGACAACACAGACCAAGAGGCTTCCTGTGTGAGAGCCAATGCCTCCGTCAGCCCCAGCCCCTCCTGCCTCAGTGATGTCAAAGCTGCTGCCATCAATTCCCCGTCCAAATTGCTTAAGTTCCTGAAGATCCCCTCCATAGGAGAGAAATCTCAGGCTTCAACCAGTCCCGTCCGTTTGAGTCCCCAGCTCACCCGTAACTCTAGGATCCCCTGTCGCACCAACAACTACGAGGTGTACCACTCTCCTGTCCCCACTCGCAGAGCTACCACTACGGAAAGATGCAGACAGCCCCCTCCGCCACCCTCCAGGTCTGAGTCCTACCCAGCCACACATTCAGCTCCAACGTCCCCACCCCAGCCTGAGGATGCGTGCTCCCCCCCAGCTAAGGAAATAAGCTACAGCAGCCTCTCGGCACCTAAAGCCACTGCTGGCCCTAAGCTGGGCCCTGCCACTTCCTCCTCCTCCTCACCCAAAGTATCCCAGAGGGTCCCTCATTATGAAAACGTCTCTGATATGTCTACCAACTCCAGAGAAGAAGAACCACCCCAGGGCCTTGAAAAAAGAACCACACTTCCTTCCCATACAAAGGTGAGTGGCGGTGAAAGGAAGCTAGTTAAGTCACTTCCAGAGAGCGTCCTCAACCCCTCTCCTCAACGCAAGCAATCCTCGTCCTCCACTTCAGAATCCACATCAGATGAGGAAGAAGATACAGAGAGCCCAGTGTGGGTTAACCACCACAGTCTGCCCAACTCGTCTGCCCTCAGCAAAGTTCAGGGCAGAGCTAACTACGCACGTACCAAACAGGAGACGGATGCAAGGGAGACTGCCATGCAGAGCTCTGAGGTCACCCAGGCTGCCCCTCCTCCTTTAGCTAAGAGGAACGATCCCTCATCCATCCCGAAGAGGCCGGGGACTGGGTCAGGGAGGTCCCCGGCTGATTCCAGTCACCATGCCTTCAAAGACAGGCTGGCTGCACTGGGCAAGCTGAGGAGCTCTGAGGATCTACAAGTGAGTCTAAGGCCGGTCGACGCGGCAAATACAAACGCACAGGGCAACGAGAGCAATATCACCTATAGCGATGAAAGGAGTAAGACAGCAGAGAGGTCCATTGAGCACCATAAAGAGGAGCAAAGACATTCCAAATACACCGACTCTTTGGATGGCAAACCTAAAAGTAGCAGCGGTGGTTTGAAGTACCCCGGGTCATCTCAGTTGTATGAACCAGGGTTGAAATCTCTGCCTTCTGGTCCTGCAGTGGTCAAACCAGAACTGTGTGTGACCAAAACAGAGAGCCCCAAAAGTAAAATAGGTCTGCCTTCCCCCAACGCAGATGCTCCCCAGGTGCTACGCAACAACATGAAATGTCCTGGCTCCCTGAATCTGGCCTACAGCGCTAAACCTGGCCTTGGCCCACACAGCAGCAACAGCCCCAACAGGGTGCCCCCTAAATCGCCTTCCAAACCTTGCCAGCCCCCCTCCATCCACAAAGGGGGTAAACCTGATGCCCCTCGCTACTCCTCTAAATCAGAGGAAAGGTCAAAGATCAGTGGGAAAGGGAAAAAGAACCCGATGTATGGAGACAGTCTCCCTCCTCCTCCTCCAAGACCTCCAACATCGGACAGCCAAGAGGATAAAGTGCCGCACGTGGTCCCCATCCCGCAGTCGGCCATCGAGCAGAAGGTGATGAAGGGCATCGAGGAGAATGTGCTGAAGCTTCAGGAGCAGGACAGAGGAGGGCAGGGCGCTGAGGTCAAGCAGAAAGCCTCCAATGGCATTGCAAGCTGGTTCGGCCTGAAGAAAAGCAAGCTCCCAGCACTAAGCCGCAAGACAGACGCAACCAAAGCCAAGGATGAGAAGAGGGAGTGGAAGATTAACATTCCGTCAGTGGGGAAAGACTCTGTTAAGATGGCCACCAGATGTAAGGAAGGGGTGGAGGGTCTGAACATCTCGACTCTGATGGAGAAGGCAGAGGGGCTGAGGAGAGCCCTGGAGGAGGAGAGGGCATACGTAGAGAGGTCAGGCAGGGGTCACTCCTGTGAGGTGGTGATGGACCAGGCTCAGGGCCAGCTGGCCGTCATGTACAGAGGAGCACGCTCTGACAACTTCATGCAGCAGCTACTAAACAGGTGGGGGCAGGATTCTTAGCCTGGCTGAAGATACAAATTACAACTTTGGGTATGGCTTAAAGCTCTTAACTCAGTGTTTGTGTTTTAACTGCAGAGTGGATGGAAAAGACATGATCAGTGTGCCCCAGCGCCGGCTCTCCTTTGACTGTAAGACCTCCAGGCCAGTGTTCAGTCAGCAGAGTGATGTCATCAGTCACACCACCAGCCGAGACGATATGGAAAAGGTATTTTGGTCACACAGCTTTTCAACATTTCTTTGTTTCTCTATCTCTGTGGATTTTACATCTGTTGTAATAGTGAAAATTATTTGACAAAAAAAGTAGGAATGCAGTGAAACAAGTTATAAACAGGTTCTGCACGCTAACTTTCTAAGGAGACAAAATTATCATCCTACTCTTTAGCAAACTATATTTTGTTGAATTTCTTGAGGTTTTTAGGAACTGAATTTTAGTTTATTTTGTGTTCAATCTGCGGGTTTTTTTAATGCAGGGATCAGACAGAATCAGCAACGTCACATCAGATGAGAACCTGGCAGATTCAGTTCACTCTCAGCACTTTGCAGGTAAGACGAATCTGCTGAGAACTTTTCTTTTGAGAGGAAACAAATTAGCATATGTTCTGAGGTGGCTCGTCAGCATCGTCACCCTGTGGAGTTACAGTTTCTCTTCTCATCTCCTCTCCCCTCCAGGATCTGGTGCTTCCACCTACACCCTGGACAGTGGCATTGGTACTTTTCCCCTGCCCGACTGCAGCAGTGGTGCAACAGGAAGGAGCCTTTCCAAGACAAGGGCTGGGGCAGATCACCATGCCTCTGGCTCCCCAGGGAAGGCTGGGCGACGGGCCCGCACCCTGGACAGAGAGATCACTTCACAAGAGGAGTGCTATGCACCGCACAGACAGCTGATTCCCACCATTCAGTATGGCTCCATGCTGGAGGGGAGGAGCACAACCGGTGTAATCCGTGAAGGTGCCAATAATCAGTTTGAACCATACCTAGTCATACAAACACTGTCATTTAAAAGTTAATTACTATACCACTGACATCACCTTCAAACCCTACACTGCACACAGTGATAAAGAGAGCGTAAATTCCAGTGCTACCTAACAGGGAAATATGGATAACAGGGCTTATGATATCCTAATTTTCAATGCAAAGACCCAAGGATAACACGATTGTGAATATATCCTTCATTATAGACATGCCATAGCCCAAATTAATATATGCATGGCATAGAAAAAGGGCACAGATAGAGTTGCTTATTACCTTTGAGGGAAAATGTGAGGGAACGTTATCGTTTGAACCGTTTAATTACCCTTTTCACCTTGAAATGTGAATTAAGACGAGTGTTCATGCTTGAGTGTCTGATAAAAAGAAATTGTTGTTGGAGGCCATTTAGCAGTGTTTGTTTTTCTGATAATCCAAAGTGTAACCGATGACAGTTTGATGTTTGGGGAAAACTCCCAACCCGTTTGTGGTACAAGAAAGCTTGTCTTGAATCAATCCATTTATAATATCTGCAGACAAAGAGGCCCATGGGGCGAACATGTTCTCCCCCCGCTCCAAAACATGGACCTTCCCCAACCTGAAGACCCCAGCAGGACCCACAGAGGTGTACCTGGCAGTGGAGGAGGAGGAGGAGGAGGCAGTGTCCTACGGCTCACCCTTCAGAGGGGTACAGTGAATGTGGTTAATAGTTCATTTTCAGTGACTTTTCTGCTTTGCTTGATTGCCTTCCAGTATAGCCACATTGATCTCAGTTAGTACTATGCTGTTTGGCCATATACTATTTGTAGCTTTTCAGACAATGCCAAGCAGCAGCATGCAAAAAGGAATTATGTAGGCCATCACCACACTGGAAACACTTTGAAGTCAGTAGAAAAGCATTTAAAGTAGGGATACATTTTTAAATCTGCACTCACATCTTGCATAATGTAAAAACACAGCAGCACACTCCCTTTAAAAATGAATTATTAATCCCCTTAATATTAAAGATTCACAATTGGATGATTTCTCTAACCTCTTTTTGCTTTAAACTGAAATGTGTTACATAAAACGTCACGTGACCTAAAACGTTTTCCATCCCTCTGCGCCCCTCCAGAGTGTGAAGGCCGGTGGTCCCTCTTCCAGCCGTGTGGTTGACCCAGGCAGCCTGCCCGTCCCTGCTCAGTCGGGGATGAGCCGCAGAGGGAAGACTCGTACTCCCAGCGTCCCTGAGATGAGTCGGGAGGCCGGGCTTGAGCTGCTCAGGGAGCGGCCAGAGGAAGCTCTCTCCCCTAGCCGCCCTCAGGTCCTAGAGACCCCTGAGTCGCTCAGCGATTCTCTGTATGACAGTCTGTCGTCCTGCGGCAGCCAAGGATGATACGGCCGGGGATGGGGGAGGACCGGATGGATTGGAGAGGTGAATGCTAACTAGTCTGGAGACTCGGAGACACACATTAAGCCCTAGCAATGTTTGTAACACATCTCCCGATTGCTGGCTGTGCTGTGATGCTGCTGACCCCGCCACCTTTGAGGAACATAGAAAAGAAACTGTGCTTTGTTGATGCCTGCCGGACACTCTGCTGATGATGCCATCTCATCATCTGTGACTCTGTTGCAACTGGAAAGATGGATTGATGGACTTCTCCTCAGGATTTCTAATCAACATGAAACCAAAAGCCACCCAAATAATATAGGTCGTTCACCTTCACTTTTTCACAATGAAATCGACTGTGGACACTTATTCATGTATACAGGACTACAAAAAAAAGCATGGGCAAGCTAATGATTATCACACAAATTGTCACTCCTGATATGAGTACTTTTTTCAGCTGAATTTTGCCTCATTCCTATCTTGTTTTGCACCCTGGTAGAGGGTTCTTTGTTATGTACTTCACGGAAGCGATGAAGCGCTTACCAGTCAAATAACCGACATACTGTACCAATACATCCATTCTGTTCTTGACATCAGTTCACAACATAATGTACTGAAAAATGGTATTTCCTCATTGAGCTCCTAAAAAAAAAAAAAGAATGTTCATGTCTGATTCAATTGCTAAACTCATGTATCACAATTTTAATGTAAAAAATTTTATTGATCATGTTGAGATTATTTCTCTTTTGCAACCAAGGGAGGTTGTCAGAATATGTCTGTGTTTTAAATCATAATACGTTTAAAGGTAATATATACCAGCAATAATATCATAGAAAAGAGAAATGGCTACACTATTCAATGAATAAGTATTTCTATTATTTATTTATTTTAAGTGAAATGTACATCATTTGCAGTCATCTTTTTTTGTAATCTTTCTGTGAAAATTGCAGTCTCCTTGCTTAGTAGGTTATGTTCATATCTTGTATGTCAACATCTCTGTTGCCGTCTGTTCTCTAGCTAATAGAGGTCATATGTACCTACTGCCATTTTTTCAACTTTCTAATTAAAATGTTTTGATTTACTTCATGTGTTCATTTATTATAAAAGCATAGCATATGCCAATCACTCAGACATCAAATATCCGCATGTTATTTCTGCATTTGCTGCGAGGACAGCAGACAAGATCAGTTTGGTTGATCACGTTCAACGAATTTATTTGAGCAAATGTATCAAATTATTAGATTTTCAGTCATACATCAATAAAATAAGTTCTTCACAGTATACACTTTCAAAAAATTTTAAGGTTAACATCACATGATTTGGCAAACTAATTTCTAGAATACCAATATTTTAGACCGTTTTCTGAATTTACAATGGGAGCAATCTGAATGCTTGCTTGTCTTGGCTATCCAGGCTGAAAATGTGGACAGATGGCAATAACTCTTCCTCCGACACCAGCCAAAGCCCAATATCCTGACCACCGAGTGGCTTTTAAGTCCGTCTGAATGAGTTAGCAAAGCTCATCACATGGGTCTCATTAGCATTCGTGGTTTGGCTTCACCATTCCTGCCCCCGAAACGTTGGTCAACAACATAATTATATAGGAATAAATAATTACAAGGGGAATCTCTCAAAGGGGATGTGTTGCCAGTATCATGGGACCCCATATCTTGTGACACTGCACTTAAGAGATTTGAGGAGAACTGTATAAATAGGCAAATCAATGGATCAGGTTACATAACTTCAAATTAAAACAACAATCAGTCTCAGAAGCTCACAAGACCTGCTAAAGGAGCCTATTATGTAATTATTTTATGGCACTAAATAACAATAATATGAAAACCTTGGTAAATGCTGCTCAGCTTCTGGGGGCCTTTATAGGACAACGCTCCCCTCTATTGGCCAAGCACGATCACTGCAGCATTAGTCTATTTTCCATTCACAGCCAAAATAGGACTAGCATTAGTTTACCATAAACTTACATTCAACCCTTATTGTAAGTTAAAAATCAAAGAAACTTCAATAATATAAGACCACATAGGAGTTAATTCAAGAAATGAAGACAGAAAGTGAAAATACCAACAGCGCTGCAAATTGTGCCTTGCCTCACAGATTGTTTTTAATTTTCAGACAACTTATTAAAATGTTCTTCCTCTTACTTCTTTTCTTTCTTCTTGTCCTGAAAGCAGATCATATGATTAGTTTCATAGCATAGGAAAATCTTTTATTCCTCTGAGAAAAACAAAAACAAAATCAGTCTTAAATCTGTCATTAAAGTAGAATAAACAGCATCCAAGATAAGGATTATGGAATAAGCATGGTACCTTCTCATTCATGGCGAGGATGACCATCAGTTTCCTGAAGATGGTGACAAAATCAAGGAAGAGGTCCACGCAATGCCTTGAATAAATGAAACACACAAACACATGAAGATTTCATTTCTGAAGATCAGAAATGAAGATCATTCAATAACCCAAAAATATAGAGCTTTTAGGCTATAACACCGACCCATCTGTTAATCAAGAATAATCTATGCAGCATGTCTTACAATGATCACAACTTGTTTAACTAAGTTACACTGTACAATAGGTGCTCCACAAGGATGGCAGGTGTCACTTTGTAATGAAACACTTGATCTCTTCTCCACTGTTTTGCATATTTGGTAAAAAGAGGGCGTGAGCAGACAGATAAAGGTTCACATGGAGTGCGCTTGGCCTCTCATGATCCAAATCCTCACCAGATATAGTCCTTGTCTCCGTTCTCTGCTTTCTCAATGATGAGCTGGGTGTCAAACAGGACGAACCCGCACATGATGATCAGCCCAAGGTACATGTGTGCCTGATCAAAAGAAAAGACAAAAAAAAGGTTATTTATAAGACAACATGTTCAACAGTCCCAGAACTGATAAATGCCAGTGAGGGAGGAACCAGGTGGAGCTTGGCACAGCTACCTTGAACAGCATCACAGATCCAAAGAACATGTTCATCACAGACATCAGGAACAGGATGGACAGACCAGACATCAGAGTGCCTGAGGACAAAAAATATTAACAACAGAATACTACAGTGAGACCTCTGTGTACTACAGCACCAGTGTGAGTGACATAAATGAGATTAATCTGAAGTCTTTTGTGTTTGTGCTGTTATTTTATGAAATGCTTTAGAAAACAATAGAGCAGAATTGACTGCTGTGCTTCAGTATGTGCCGAGACACACATTAAATGCCGAGACACACATTAAATGCCTGTACCTCCCAGGAAGAGGTAGCTCCTGCGTTTGGCATAGAGAGCGCTGAGTGTGAAGCAAATGAAAATCATGGAGGTTCCCAAGAAAGCTGTGACAATGATGCTGTGGAAAACAAAAAAGACAACAGGCCAAAAGTCAGGACTGACAGTAATCATACACAGAGAGGCCTAATTACATGTGCACTGACCTACTGTTGGACGACTGGCAGCTCTCTGAGAGTTCACTCCTAATTCACAGTTTTACTGTTACAGCTGCCCCTTCCTTCATTCCTATTGAATTCTGTGCCGAATGTACATCACAAGCTAGACGATAAGACAAGTAAACCTACTGGGTTGTGAGAAAAAATAATAAACTAATGTAACATGGGTAAAAATATACACCAATGCAAGTCACAGAGCGAAAATATATTATATAAATAAAATACTTCCACAACTAGGCCTAAAGTAAAATGTCACTGGTAACCAGCAAAACTGTAGGCTTTTTTTCATTTCTCTATTTTGTGCCTCGTCATCTCGTCTCCTCTCTCCTGTCCTTCTGCCTTGACCTGGAAATCAATCTTAGCGCGCCATTTTTAAAGATGTCTCAATTCCTAAAATGCATGCGGAGGAGCTCTGAGTGAGGAGGCACAGATGAATCTTTTGCAGAAAGCTTAGCATTTTTTTTCCATGAATGAATGACACAGGCTGTAAATTCTCCACCTACCTTATCTGGCATTCAGAATTATAGAGGGGTCACTTATTACATGTTAGTGCAGGCATTAATTTTTTTAATTTCTCCTGACATAAAAGTTACATTTCTATATTTATTTAGATCATTCTAGGGCTGACTATTTGTTGTTTTTCCTCTTTTGTTGTTTTTTTATTGTTTGTTTTTTGCAAAGATCAAGGTGTTATTGTTCCAAGAATTTTACAGGCTTACACATCAAAGCCATACCCATCCAGAACCAGCTCTGGTCCAGCCAAACAACCCCTGCTTTAATCCCGACGCAGCACAGTCCGGGCCTGTCAGTTTTCCAAAAGAAAAAATCTCCTGCTGATTCTGCCGATCGCAGCTGACCTGTCAGAGCTGACGGACCGAGTGCAAACTGACCTGCAAGTATGGAGGAGCCGTTTAGTGGATCAAAACAGACACTGTCTACCTGATGCTTCTTTCAACTGCCTCTGGGTTTAGGGGGTTTTTTTTTGGTTTTTTTTTACCTTGTCTGTAGTTTCTGACACACATCAGAGCCGCGACAGTGGAAGAGTCCCCGCCCGCCTGCACATTCAAACTTTCAAGTTCAACTTCAGGTTCAAGTTCATTTGATCCAACCCGACTCTCTAAAACCTGCTGCGGTAATTTAATAATCTGAGCCTGAACTGACGTGATCTGGCCGAGCCTGACAGGTTGAGAATTACAAACTCCAGTGTTCAGACATTTGCATTTTCCCACAAAATGACTCTAAATGAGTTTCAACTTGGCAGTGTATTTTGAGCACAAAATGAAAAAAAAAAAAAAAGAAACAGACAGCAAAGAATTGGAGCCTGACGTTCTTAATTCACCCAGTTAATCCTCAGAGTGAGCCTGTCTCATTTTGTTCAAGCCTGTTGCCTCAACTCCTTTCTCCTTGAATTTCTACCTCGCCTCAGTGAGGAGAGGAATCGAGGATGTACCACTGAGAAACGAGAAAGATCTTATGCAAGTGAATTCACATTTTATAGCCCACACATATGTGTGTGTGTGTGTGTGTGTGGGGACAAGCATGGGTTTTGCCACTGGTGCCTCAGGGGTGTGATGATGATGGAGAAAGACAGGTTTTGAGAGAAAGAGTCTGTACATTTGGTTGAGGGTGCTGACAGAAGAAATGACAAGGGGG
>OMLB01034863.1:0-12585 GCA_900302555.1 Myripristis jacobus | reverse complement strand
ACAAAAAAAGCGGGGAGTATGTCAGGATTAATCTTTGTGGGAGCACTGATGTCATGGACTCTCTAAATCGATAGGGTTCATTCTCTGGGAAGTATATGTCCACTCAGCAAACTTCATGGCAATATCTCCACTTCACTCAAAGATATGTTGCTGCGAGTCAAATGTTTGGCATGAGAGTGGCGTTAACTGGGAAGTCGACAGGCTTCATCCTCTGAGGAGCATCAGTGAGTTGGAATTTCTTGACAGTCCATCCATAGATTACAAGATTTTGTCTTGGAGTAAAGCAAAGAGCAGAAGGAGGAACGGACAGACAGACTGTCCAACACAGCCGATGTGTGTTGCTTCTTACGGAGTCAGATAATAACTGCTCCTGTGCATCATCACCTCGGTCTCCACACCCCATAGATTTGATTCATACTGAGATTGTTTATCTTACTCCACCCGTAGCTCCTTCACACACACACACACACAGAAATTTCATAACAGACTGCCCCACCCCTGTGCAAATACCTAAAATATTTTACTTGTCCTATTGCATACATACACAATGCTTGTCTGTGTCAACCCTGTCATGTTTCCTAACTGAGTGACTTTTCCATACCTTGGATTGATGGCAATGACAAAGTCCATTGCGGGGCCAAGGCCAACACCTGGAGAGAGGGGGGGGAACACTCTTTAGACTCTTATGTAATCTAATTTTAAGAATTACTGGCTACTTTGACATGCTAACCAACAGTGCTTTTTTAACCTTATTAGGAGCCGACACATGTAAGTCACTTATTTGTTCAGTAATAAGCCAAATACATTCTGATACAGACTGAAAAATCTTGAATATCATAGCTGGGATATACCAATATACCAATGGATAATGAGGCAAGTAAACATCTTATAATCTTTGTTGTTAGTTTGTATTCGATACCAGCTTGGTCTCCACAGTAATACTCTAAATATTAATGTGCGCATGGATATCTGGGATCAAGAAGATGAAGATGCATTTGAAAATCTAATTCTGATTAAGACGTTAAACAGGATATGAGGGCTTATCCAGAATCCTGTGAGTATGACAGCAGTCGATGGTTTGATCTGTTACATCAGGATACCTGTGAAGAAGGCAAATCCAGCAAGGATAGCCAGCCTCTTCTTCTCTGTGTCAGAGTTGTGTGGAGTCATGGCCAACCAGAACATCATCCCCAGGGAACCCAGCAGAGAGAGCACGCCTCCCTGACAAGGGTACAGTAGAGTTAGGGCTAACATCCTCGGCCCATTTTTGTGCAAAATATTCCAATCAAGATTATCTATCCAAATTCGTGGGGGGGGGAAATTAATTCCACTTTTTTGCACAAGAAATTAAGATAATGATCACTTTACAACTTTTTATCTATTCATTCTGTCTAAAATGGAGCAGTATCAATTCTCTGTAGCAGGTGGGTCTCTGAATCAACATGTTACTGTGATTCTTACTCACATATACATGATGATCCAAATTTGTTTTCTTTCTTTTTTATCCCTTTAATTCTTATTCAGCATTTTTAGTGATTACAAAATCTTCTGCAGATATTTGTGTCGCAGCAGATCAGAGCAGATTTTGTCATGCTTCTTGAATTGATCATATTACACCGAGGAGTAGCAAAAAAACGAAGGCAAAGTTTGTACAGTTTTGTAATGGTGTGACGTCACCTGTGTCGAGCAAAATATTTTCAAAGAACAATTCCACTTTTGCTGCTTACTTCTGCATTCTTACGCCGATAAGAGATTTTGATCATCAGTTTCTTTTATCTGTGAAGCACACCTGCTAAGAACACCTTCTGCTATAGTCATGCATGTAAATGAGGATATGAATGTGGGCAAACAACCTGCACAGCATGTGCTAAATGGCTGAAAACTGGTCACAGCACACACTGCAAATAACCAAGGAATGTAAACACTAGAGTTTGAAAAGAAATAATTTTAAAACATTCTGCAGAATTGTATTACCGCAACTTCCTGAGTGAAATACCAAAATACCCAATCGACTGTTCAGCCCTTGGTAAAGCGAACTTGAACTGCAAGGAGTTAAATTCTCCTTGCAAAAAACATGAGTGTCAGAGAGTCTGATCATATCAAAGAGGCATTCTGCCTTACAGTAGCCATCTTTGTAGTCTGCTGAAGCACAGCAAATATGTTGTTGTAAATAATAAACATAGGCAAGTTAAGATTCTCATTTTGTAAGATCATGTTACCTGGAAGAGCCGAGTGACAACATGGACGTATGCGCCAGCTGCAGCCACAAACATACACACTGCCAAGCTGGAGTAAACATTCTTCAAGTGCACCTGGGTGGAATGGGGGCTAGAGAGGAAAAAGAAAAAAAGATTACAATAAATACATCTGAGGCAATGGAAACTCTTTTGAACTGGATAAAGAACATGGCCAACATTTAGCACATCACAGGAAGGCTAGCTCACGTACATCTGGGAGAACTTGAAGAGAGCATCAAAATTGATGTTGCGGTCGAACACGTTCATGTTGGAGCCCAGGACTGATCTGTGCAGAGCTCTTCTGGGATATTAAGGTTACTTCCTATGAAAAAGATACCAAGAACATGACAGGATTACTATCAGCTGAAAATCAAAACTATTATGAAGTGGGACTAAGTGACATATCATGATTATATTGTTTTCTAGATGCGAGCTTAATTTTCACTACTGTTCCACTTAAAATGTCTAAAAAGTGTGAACTCATAGTCATATCGTATATCGCAATCAGGATATTTGGTATAAATATCGAGCTATGAAATGTTCTCCATATCGTGCAGCCCTTTAAAGCCAGTCTACACACTCTCAGCTCACACTTGTTAACGGAGCAGTGTATAATCATTAATTATGACACTGGGCAAAAGTGAATCTCCACTAATGGATAACACAGGCAGGTCACAGATCAGAACAGGCATGGGTACAAGTGCGTAGTTGTTGCTGGATGAGCGTTTGTAATGTTATACAACAGGCTAAAATATCGTTGAGTGCCTAAACCCTGAACACCATCATGGCTAACTGCTACCAAGCTAACAGGTTTGCTTAATCTACTATATCGAATAGAACCATCAACGAAATCATAGTTAATACATTTTGAATAAGTACTTGTCTAGAGGTAGGTATATATAATCAATCAAATACTTTGACAATTGACAAAGACTGGCGACAAACTGTGACTGACGCATGAGATCGCCTGATAGCTAATGCTAAGTTAGCTAAGGTGGCTAACTCGCTAGCTAGACGGCGTTTGGCTAATCTGTCAACACAGTCCGTTGTTTCTTTCACTCGTCGACGGACCCTACTGGCTCACAGCTACCACGAAATGCAGCGCAGGGAGGCTATGCTACACAAGTTGCTACCATAACTTACGCAGCGGCACTCACCTCCCCTCTCCACTCAGGTTGCGTTTTGACCCGCTTTCTTCTTCCTGCTTTACACTTAGTTTTGCTGTACTGTTGTTTTTTCTAACGCCGTACGTGTCAGTCAGCGCCTAGTATTGTGGTGACGTCACCAGGGCAACGCCCATCCCAGTGTAACGATCCCGTCCAATCGAGAGGCTAATGCTACGTGCTGTGATACTGCTGGACGGCCTAACCGTGGAAGTTGTCCAGCTCCAGTTATTTATAGCCAGTTTTATTATTATTCGTTGCAAGCAGGGATTTTTGAGAGAACATAAAAATAAACCGAAGTAGAGTGCACTTCCTGTTGTGTTACAGTAGCATTCTCTCCGGTACACCTAAAATGGCCGCCGCGGATATGTCGATGTTACGTTTATCTGATGTGCATTGTTTCATGAAGGTGTGCGGAGGGATACATTCCTGAGGCGTTGAATGGAATCACGTTTTTTTCAGACGTTAGACCGCCGGACAGAACAATGCCGTGGTTCGCTCGCTAATTAGTGGCTTCGTGTTTCAAAATTATGGCTGCGATGCGGGAAAAACTCACGCCGAGATATATGTCTGTAATAAAAAATGGAAATGATTGCGGGGTGATGTAAATTGATCCGCTGGAGTGCAAATGAGCGCATTAAAATGTCAGGCAGAATGATGTTGCGTTCAGGTGCAGGTGGAGCGTGTTGGCCTCAGTGTGTTTAAAGATAGTTTAACAGCTCAGCGGGTAACGTTAACTTAATTTAACTGCCGGCTAAATCATGGCTGCACGGAAAAACACACTTTATGTTATGGCAATATTTTCAGCAGTAACGGAGGAGAATGTTTCTGTCACGTTATGTTACACAGGAAATTTTTACTCAATTGTGTATGCTGTTTATATTTTGAAACATAATTTTAACACTCCGATGTTTATGTCGTTTTTCAGACCTAAACTGTCTGTTTAGCTAGCCTGCATTAAATCCACCTATTAGGTTTGCAGCTGCATTGAAATTATTCATTTCGCACATGCCATGTTAGGTATTCGCTTACATATTATTTCAAATCGATAAATTATGTATTACTCACAGTATGACAGCATGGAGAGCAAACCCCTACATGTAAACAGAGGGCTAGCTCTTTTTTTTGCCCACCAGCCCAGTAATGAATTACCAGCGCTGCCTCCAAACTGTGCCGAGTTCATTTCACTGTTTAAGAGTTTTGATTTATTTTACTGCAGCAAAAAGTTACTGCCTACTGAGTGGAAAGTGAGGAGAACAAACGTTTTCCCCACCACAAATATTTATGGTCTCTATCAGCCTGGAGTATGAAACCTAGAAAGCTGATTTAATATCATAGTAAAAAGGCAGCGATTCGCTACAAATTTGACCGGTGGCTGTTAAATATTTCACTATTATTATGAACCAAGACAACATTATGGAGCTACAGCACAAAGTACCTTTTCTATACCTCCAGGTTGTGTGATGAGACATTTTCAGTAGTCTTCTCTAAGGGAAAAGACACAATGACAGTAAAATATAATCAATTTTTATTTTAGCACCTTGATATTTAGGATTTTGGTCTGATTGGATAGACATTTTATTTATTCTGAGAGACAAAAGCAGACAAAATCATCACTGTCTTTAACAAACACTTTTGGTCATTCATAACTGGTACATTTTCATAGTTTAGTGGTCTCAACATGCAGGCAATCATTGCATCAAACATTAACATCGTAGTAATAATCTTGATATTACTCAAGAGCCAACCTAGCCCACCAAATCTCTGTCCTTATAAAATTCTGATGAAAACACGGAGGATTTTATGGTGTGTTTTTTCATGACTGAATGCATCTTGGATTTAGGTCTATTTGTTTCTGTAATTTAAAAAAAAAATGGTCTTTGACAGCATTCTTAACAGCTGGTATCATCATTTAACATAAATTACTGGAAGGCACAACAAAACTAGATGGTTAGTTCAACACCAGACCAGCAACAAGGTAGGCAAATAGATTACAATCCAAAATGTTCAGCAGTAAGAGGTACTGGACAATACAGGTATTGGCCAATAAATACAGACAAAACACTCAAAACAGTACAAAATATTCATCAAAACCGATGACATTTTCAAGTGTTGCACTGCATGTACCACAGCCACATGGCATTACACTTGATGTTGACAGTGTTTTCTCACGCTCAGCATGACACATCAGAGTGTGTAGGCCTCGGCTACAAAACTCTGTGCAGACAGAGCACTGCTCTCTGTCCGAAAAATTTCAAGGCACAGTTGTCACCTCTAGCACTGTCAATATAAAACAAGTGCAAGTTTTGTCATTTAGTGATGAAAGAGAAACATAAGGACAAATGAGTTATTAGACTTAACCTGGACTGAAAAAAAAGTGGCATTCACGGCCATCCTATGTGCCACGCAGGTTTTCCAGTGTGTCTGCTTTCAAATGACCAGAAGAATTTAATCCTGTTTGCTTCACCCCAAGCCAATGTCGTCAAATCCCAATCCCACCAGTACTGCATGCTGCATGTTTTATAGAAAAGATGATCTTTACAGTACAGTACAAAGAAGTAAGATACACTTTGTTTTGCTGCTCGTTTACATTTAAATAAGGCTGATGCTTAGATCTGTTGGATGCAATTACTGGCTAAATAAGAGGTATTGTCCATGTCATTACGGAATTGGGTTGCATAGAAGAACCATGTTTACCGTTTAAAAATAGATTTCAATAAAAAAAGAAACTAGAAAAATGAAAGACAAAAAATTTATAAAAACCTGTTGGATTTTTTTTTTTTTTTTTTTTTAAATGAGCTGATGTTTTTTGTTGTTCCTTAAAGGCACAATAATACAACAATGTCCCAAAGTCAAGTCGGGGTAGGCAGGCTTCTGCTTTGGCAAAAGAACCATTTTAATATTCACTGGAGTGATTGTTTCTGGACTGCTTTGGTTGTTGCTTCCCACTCTTTCTGATAGTGTTTTCAATCAGTGGTTTCAATACCAGTCAGCACTGAGGGTCAGATGAAAAGCCTCAGACTGCAGTCAAACCAAAGACACTGTGTGTTAAGTTTTCCAGACACAGAATTTCCATAACCCTATACTAATACAATTTTCTGAGCAGAATATTTGTGTGGTCTGGAAAATCAACCAGAGTATCTATCCTGTACTTGTGGGACTGTTGCAGTTCAGGAGGTGTCCGGCTGGAGCTTCAAAAGGAGTCGAGCAGGTCCCTCCTGAATTTTGGAGCTAAGGTCCTCGTAGCTGGTCCAGCCGAGTGTAAACATTGTCAGCTTGACTAAGGTCCTCAAACACAGGCAGAAGGTTGAGCAGCTCAGCATCGTCCACGTCATCAAACCACGACACCACAGGAACCTGACGACAACAAACACTCACTTAGAGATGGACTGTTCCCCCTCTGAAACTGAGATTCAACAAAACCCACTCTGCATCTGGTTTTAGACACCTTGACACACAGGGGTGACTGCAACCACGACAGAGCAGTATCTGGATTTAACATCCTTAGAAATCTGGATGAAATGGAGTATGTTTCAAAAACACAATGCATCCATTTTGGGACTAAAAATGTATTAACTGCCCTGAAATGTACTTATTAATTCCAACTCTCTCTAAAATATCAGGGACCAGGCTGTAAAACTTATTAATCTACCTCTAAAAAGCATCCAGATGTTTGAATTTAGTGTTATCAATCATTTTGTCACCTTTTCCCAAATGGCAGCTCCTTTATTTTGTAATCAAATCATCTAAATCACCAGAGTAATTTTCTGGCCTGATTAACGAGATGTTTGGCAGTGAACATAAATAAGAATGAAACTCACAGCATTTTCAGGATGAAAGATATAAGAGGCAGGAGAGTTATCCAGGATGAGGGTTTTGTGAAGGTCTCTGCCCAGCCTGCTCAAGTCTTTGACATAGCAGCCCTGGTGGAAGACGCAAGATTCCCGGAATAACCGAGCCCTGAACACACCACACTGGTCCAGCAGGTCCGTCACGGGGTCTGCATACTGTCAGGCCAGGGGAGAGGCAGGGAGCAAATGGGGCAAAAAGCAGGAGGAAGGGAAGGGAAAGAGGCGTGATGTGTAAGGTCAGGGCTACGCAAGCATGTTCTAGATATGGTGTATGCAAAAAGGATAAGATGGAAATTGCCCGATACATCCAAAACTTCATCGGATGAGCACAGAAACAAACTAAGGCTTTAATTAAATGTTACAGGGAGGCTACTGTGGTGACTAACAGCATGTTAAGCGGCTTCTATCTCAGCAAGGGGGTGTCTAATAGTAAAGAGGAATAAAGAAGAACATCTCAAACATAAAATCAAACAACAAATCTAAGATATTTGGTGTAAAAAAAATCTAAAATTTTTTTCACAGTCTCAGTACCTTGGCAAGACTAGCCGTGAACAGAACACATTCAAACAACTCTCCCATTCTCTGCAGGAACTCGTCCACATATGGCCTCTTCAGTACATACACCTGCAATGGAATAGGTGCAGTTACAGCGATCAAATAAACCGACAATAAACCATTCAACCCTAAATACTATAATTAACACACATTTCAAACATCTTATCTACACATTTGCACAATGAACCTCTTACAGTGTCTGTCCATCCGCCACTCAGTTGCAAGCAGCCAGTTCCTGAAACAAGTAATCAAGAATAGGCCGTGCCGGTGTTAACCAGCCTATCCTGGATTACTTGAACCAGGCAGAGGCCCACAAAGAGGAATCCTTACCAGCACAGGGGGTCCCGGGAATCACATTACTGGGTTAAGTGCATTTCCACATGTCGAACAGTGAGGAGCTCTATGCCAAAGTTCAACCAGATGGTCCAGTGCACTCTGCTAGTTAGGCATTTATTGTCTACATCTTCTCTGCATTGGTAGTTGCATTGCATAATTCATTAATGTGATATAATAATTAGATGAACTGGGCTGAAATGACTCATTTTCTTGCTGATGCACCGACTTCCATTTGCTTTCCCTGATCAAGTCAACATCTGGCCAGTAGAGGGCTCCTAGCACCCATAATAGCAAACCTGGCCGATCAGTTACAAGACCCATCCCTTTTCAGCTCAGCAACCGCTGCAAACACATCAACATACATACACAAACACAACCCCCTCCCTTCTACAGCAAACGCACAAACACAGACACACACACACACACACACACACGTTCTTTACCTGGTGTGTGGTCCCCTCTATCTCCACAGGCACGATGAAGTCTGCATTACTAATAGGCTGGAGAGAGAACACAGAGGGAGATGGTTGGCATGCTCATTCACATGAGCCGCGCTGTGTACATTTACATGGCATTACATAACAAGTGAACAGTGAACACTTAGAACCAGACTCCACTCTGCTGCCATAAATCACAGTGCGTAGCCGACATAAACAGAATACAATTCAACTTGATGTTCCCCAAACATATTTTGATGTTTTTAGTGAACTACAAAAAAAACTCTTAAAACAGATTGGCAAACAATTGGAGCAGAACCAGGCTAATGCACCACTGCCACGAGCTGCTTTTACATACACACTAAAAATAACCAGAATATTATTCACTTGATGCTGCCCGAACATGTTTGTCATTTTTAGTGAATCAGAAGAAGGTCTCATGCTGACTGAAAATAGCATCAGTGCATTCAAATCAAGTTGGAGGAACATTTAACACGTCAAGTTGAAGACAAACACCCACACTGACATAAGGATAAAAATAACAGGAGACAAAAAAAAAGGCCTGGTTGGTGATTAGACACTTTAAGGATTTGGTACCTTGAATGAGCTGTGCACCAGGGTCTCATCCAGGTCTATGACCACACATATCTTCCCTTGGTCCTGGGCCTTCACCTCTGGCAGCAGGCTGGGCTCAGATTGCTGAAGAGACGCAGGAAGACTCTTTCAGAACAGAATTGTCTCCCACACAACTGCATTTCAATTATATGTAGGGGTTTTAAATCTCCATGGTCCAGTGAAACATGTGGACATAATATCGTGGCAACGTCCTTAACATCTTCTTTTACCCCTAGGTAGCAAAACAATACTGAGTTTTAGAAAGGCTTGGCATCGGATCATAGCTACTGTGTGATGAACATTGATGAGGGAATAAACTTAAGACTGTCTATAAAGGCAATATAATCTTATACACTACACATCCTTGGAATTAACATATTTATGTTCAGCATTTTAGTTGCAGACTTCTCAAAAGCATCTGCACTTACATTAAATTCTACACTCAGTTACCTGCAGAGAGTATATTAACTTTACATAATCTAATTTCCAGCTATCCAATTTTTATGAGCTTATTCTGAGCTCTTTGTTAGCATAATCAAACCGAAATTAGGCATAATTATTATATTGTGTTGCATAAACAGCTCATCCATTAAGGAAGGCGCATTATGTTTGAGAACAAAAACAAACATAAGCAACAACAATCCTCTTTCACACCAACAGAACAGGGGACAGAATACAACATAGCCCCATAGGCACCAATGTTTAATTCAGTTTCATTTCAGTGGGAGCTAGCCAGACAATAACCAGGGCGTACAGATGCTGCTTCCTGTTTGCTCCTGTTGCTGGAGGACACTCCTCAATGTGAACAAACATGGCATCTCATTAAAATGCCCCTTACACGGCGCTGGAGCCCAAACCAAGCTGACAGGCTCAACAGCATGGCTTGCCGCTGGTAACACCTCTCAAAGCTTTATTTTCTATCTACCTCAGCAATTACTGGGCGCACGACACACCATTCACTGTAGTCTCTCTCTCTCTCTCTCTCACTCTCTCACTATACCGCTATCTCTCTTTCTCTCTCTCTCTCTCTCTCCTTAAAGGATTGATAGTCACTCTGTTGTTCTTATCTTCCCTGGGGGATCAAATGTGAACATCAAAGTGATTCCATATCCGCAGACAGTTGTGGTTAGTGTTTAAGATGTTCACAACAGGTGCACTAGTGGTTTTATTATGCAGTTATAAAAAAAAAAAAACTGCTGCAAGACAATAATGAACACATTCTCACAATGACATGTTTAGTTTATTCTTACAGATGGACAAGCTACCCAAACACTATCTTTTTTTTTACAACAAGTAAAGTGTGTGGGTAGGATGAGGAAGTGAAAGAAAGAAAGAGAAAGAAGAGACTGAACCGAAGTGAGCGTTTCAAATTGTTTTCAGGGGTGCAAATTACTGCTGGAATAAGAATAGTATTACCTTGACAACCTCCCCATTTTCCTGTGACTCCAGCAAGGCATGCTGGGAAGGTGGTGGTGGTGGTGGTGGTTTGGGGCCATCCTGAGCTTGGAGGCAACAGAAGAGTGCTTTGAAGATGTTACAACTCCGAGGCTGTTTCAGGGAGGACCGGCTCACCTGGCCTGTTAAGTGTGGAGAAAGAGAGACTTTCATGAGAAAACTAACTAAAAACTGCATGTATTCGACATAGGAATGCTAAGTGGGGCCTCTAATTGCCTCCCAAGAACCCAGTTCACCTACATGCAATTTAACTCCTTCCTTTTCAACATGAAACAAAACATGATGAAATACAGAACAGTGAACAGATGAAAGGCATATTCCCCCAAAAATCAATCACAAATATCAATTCTTTGAAGAAAATGGGGCATAGTTGGGTATCAGTTGCTTGCAGCACATATGTAGAATGAACTTCCCCTCTCCTAAAGGCATTATCCATCCGTCTACAGGGATGGCACAGTCTGCACATGAAATCTGTTTTTAATGAGCCTGCCTCTGCTGCTGCTGTTGCTGCTGCTGCTGGAAACGGCTGGTACATGTTATATAATCACAGAGGGCGGGAAAACCCACACTTTTCAGCAGTACCTTCAACAGAAAACACAGACAGAAAACATTCCAACCATTTTAAACTCCAGGACCTTTCAGGGTGAAGCTAGCCAGAGCAGCCAGTCAGTCAGCCAGCCAGCCAGCCAGGCAGGCCAGGCAGTGCAGTGAGACAGGCAGGCAGTCACACCTCAGTGCTCTGTGCAGGTCTTTGATCAGTCACTGTTAAGATGGGTGTCCCAGCCCTATACAAGTCTTATGCCACGGTGAAAGAAAAGAGGGGAAAAACAGTCTTGACTGGGCTCAGCTCTGCAAGTCACCTCTAGCAGGGATTACATGTGAGGACTTGCAAATAGAGGCAGAATTCAAACTGATTGATATGCTGTCATCATAGATCGTAAACTGAACTAGGCCCTGCAAGAAAGAGGAACTGTTGATAAACAAGTCAGTCAGACATATGCTTATAGCTTTCCGCATTGATTTTCTATCTGCTCTGTCCACGCTGACCCCAGCCTCACTGATCTAAAGCCAGAATGCAGCCACAATGCTCATGTTACACAACTCCTTGTATAGGAGACAAAGGACACTGGACCTTGATGTGGTCACTCAGCAAATAAATGCAAAGAATAGCCTTTCTGAGAGCACCACCATTTCTAATAATAAGTGACTGTATCAAAAGGTTCAAAATCTTGCATTCAGCGCAGTCCTCATGATTTGTACCCCGTGGATGTGCCTTCTTATTGCTAGTCAGTGTACTGTAGTCTATTGATTTCCCACAAGAAAACAGTGCTGAGCATGTATGACACAGCTTATATCTAGGCCTCTTGGAAAAAAAATGGATAGTAATACTAATAACACAAGAATCCGGTGCTAATTTTAAAATCAAAAGCCTGGGAAACCTAAAATGCACACAAAATCAAGCATTACAAAAAAGAAAAGGAAAAAAAGAAGCAATACAAAAAATGGATTAGGATTTCTCCAGTCCAAAAAAAAAAAAAAAAAAAACGACTTCAGGCAAATCAAGCAGCATAACAGTACCTGCAATCATACAATATGCACATTAACAAGCACTGGAGTGAGGCATAATCAATGAGCAAAGCCTTTTCAAGCCAGAGGAAAAGCGTGCAAACAACGAAATCTTTGAAACGGCGCTACAATGGGCGTGTGCAGAGAGGGGTGTGTTTGTGCATTCCACTGTCAATACCGCGGCACCTGGTATTTCTAACACGGCACTTCATCTCTCCCTCTTTAATCCACAGCCACTCCAGGCCTCTCTCCGCTTATGCATCTATTATGTTTCGTCGTTTTTATTTATTTATTAAAATAGAGAACCAGTCCTGCTTCCCCGATCTAAAATACAAACAAACATGGGCACAGTGCAGTAGCCTTCCCTTGC